>OX393552.1:21758011-21953117 GCA_947650365.1 Chamaelirium japonicum
TCGAAACCCTAACCCTAAAACTCCACGCTCGAGGCCCTTCTCCTCGTCGCCGGAAGGGAGGGAGGAGGAGGGCGCCAGGAGGAGCATCGAGAAGATCCTGGTGGCGAACCGGGGGGAGATCGCTTGCCGGATCATGCGCACCGCGAAGCGTCTGGGGATCCGCACCGTCGCTGTCTATAGCGACGCTGACCGAGGCGGCCTCCACGTGAAATCCGCCGACGAGGCTGTCCGGATCGGCCCTCCCCCTGCCCGGTCCAGCTATCTCAACGCTTCTTCGATCATTGATGCCGCCATCCGAACCGGCGCCCAGGTCCGGCTCTAGTCTTCTAAGCTAAGCTTAGTTACTGCTTTCAAGCCCGTTTCTCTATTGGTTTCTTATTTTTTGTTTCATACATTTGTCCGATGATAAATCAAGAAAAGAAAATGCACCGTCGCCATCATTTAAGTTGGTAATTAGACAGTTTATATAACATGTTGATAATCAACAATGAGAGCATCTCCAGCGGATGACCCGTATGCATTTGTACAATATGCATATCCAAAGGACAACCACGTCATAAGATTAAAAAAAATGATCTCTAGTAGACTATGCGTGGTCATCTAGCTCAGTCCGATCTACACGATTTTCTATCTCGTTGTCACATATCCTTTTGGGCCATGAAAAACTATCTAAATCTTTGAAGATGAGTTTGCATAACATAGGTGAGGACCACACCAATGGGTCGACCGTTGGAAAATAATTTTTTTGCCATTTTATCCATATTTGGGTGGGGGTCAATGGATGAGTCATCCATTGGAGATGCTCTGAGCATTGGAATTTTGATTTTGAATTTTGCTACCATGATATAGTCCTTGACTTTTACATCTCTATAAGGGTATACTCTTTTGCTGCAAAATGCACAAAGACATTGCCAAGTTGGTTCCTTTAAACTTATGTTGATAGTTATGACTAGGGGCAGAGGGATGTAGGGGTAAGGAGGGGTTGAAGCCCCTGCTTAGTTTTGAAAAAAAACACCAGCCACCACCAGGTCCAAGGCAGCCGACTCGTCAACCTGACACGAAGACACCCGAGCATCCGCTGCAGCTTGCACCCGACCCGAACAAAAAATAAAAAAGGGAAATTTTATTCATACCCCAAAAACCTATAATTAGCCCCCGACTCCTATTCGTTTCTCAATAACTTACTTATAATTCTTTAAATGACAATTATACCCTTAGCTTATACCCCACATCTCAAATAAAACCTAACTACGAAACCCTTTCAAAGTTACAAAGGAGGAAGGAGCATCAACTGCTATTGAGAAGGAAGCAGCGGTGGAGGCATCGGTAGTGGCAACGACAATGGGTCTCGAAGATCCCAACCCCCAACCCCCCCCAATTAGATTCTTCCATAGAAGCAGTTGAAGATGCAAGCTATGTAATCACCGTCTTTGAGTAAAACCAATCCACCTAAAAAGAAAGAAAACTTGTTGATTTCAAAAAGATGTGCTACCAAATAGGTCTGTATTTTAACTGTTAAAAAATTAAAATCTTATTAGAGAATTAGAGAGCGTTTGATCCTTACCAAAATCTTTGGATGCCTTATAATTGTACTCGACGGCTTTCATATTCTGAAATCGTTGGATCTTTTCATTATCAATCTTATCAAAAATATCTTTCTCAATATATGTAATCCAATAATTATTAATCCATTCATCATCCATTCGATTATGCAACCTAGTATTCACAATATGCATAGCTGAAAATACTCTCTCAACCGTAACAGTAGCTATCTGTAATGTTAATGCCAGTTTTAGGAGTAAGTAAACTTGTGGGTAGTGGGTACAAAATATTCTTTTTCATCTCGACCATTTTCATTGCCAAACTGTTAATTCCATCCAAATTTGAAAATTCCATGCTAGATCACATTTCAATAATAAAAGTCTCAAGTTGATTATCCAAAATCACTAGGTCACTTTCACAAAATTCATGTGGATAAAACTTTGTGCGGTGAACCAACTTTCTTTTATAAAAAGAAGAAAAAGAATCACTTGGACAGAAGCAAGCCATACACATAAGCAAATATTTATTCACTTTATCCAACCGACTATTAAGCTCTTGAAGTTGTATATCAATAATTATATAAAATATTGTAATACGGAATAATGATCGTTAGTCAGTTCTTCTCTTTACGTCGTGATCTTCCAGGGGCATTGTAGTTTTTCTTCATTTTGGGAATCTCGATATGATGTTTCTCATAGAATAAAAAAACTTCACTAAAAAGAGAATTTCATCCATCATTCCTAATTTTTAGCAATATATCTTTGGATATTTTAACCAAAAGTATAACATTGACATTATCTTGTTCCTTTCATTAGAGTGTCTTCCAAAGGTCGTTAGTGATTCACAATATATTTCTCATTAAATGCATATTGAATGTAAACTTAAAAGTTAAAATCGTTTTTAATAATCCAAATACATTGTACCTTTGTTTACGCTTGAGCCATCTTCTTCCACAATTAGTACTTCAACCATAGGGAAGAACATGAGAATGAAGTTTACTAATGTATAGTAGTGGGAGCCCTAACATGTATCACCATGTCGTTTGAGAGAAGTTTCTTGATTTAAGCCTCGTCCAGTCTTGAGTTCTCCACTAAGAATCGCTTCAGTGGTTTTAGACAATTGTTTACTACTAAGAATATCAGTTCTCTTGCATGAGTCTCCAAAGATATTTAACACATCAGAATTATATTAAAAAAAGAGCCAATATCATGATGATTTTCTGTCATTGCTATAAGAGTTAACTGAAGTTAATGAGTATAACAATGAAAGTAGAAAGCTTGTTCATTCTCCTTCGTAAGAATTCAGGTAAATACTTGAAATATGTGCTCGTCTCTTTGATTAATTGAGTCAATTCCCAAATTGAAGTGTCAAGTTTTGTTGCAAACCAATGTAAGTCTTTCCAACCTTGCAAATTTTTTTTCCTTCAAAATTTTGTCGTATGCATGTATCTTTTCTTTCCCTACTTGTATTTTTCAAAGAATGATAATCATGGAAAGATATTTTAAAAGAACGGTTAGTGCACAACAACCACCTTCTATTATAGAAAATGCATATCTTCCTTCTGATCATGTAGATGCAAATATAGCAACTGAAAATGAAATTAAATTTAGTGAACCGAGTAGAAAACTTGTTCGTTTAGATGAAAATATGAGTTTGGAAGGTCTTCCATATGATCCTGGGTTACGTACTCCACTATCGAAATATCATCTTAATGTTCAAGACAAGATTCAAAGAACATATCTGCAGAATAGTCATTGTTAATCTCGGAATCACAATTTTTCCTTAAAGAAAGTGGAAAATCAATATAGAAGGTTCAATTATTTTTGGTTCAGTGAGTTTGAAAGTTGGTTAAAATATAACATCGCAAAAGACGCCACATTTTGCTTATGTTATCTTTTAAGAGAGGATGCCATAGTACAAGGGCGTGCTAAAGTTTTTACTGTTCAAGACTTTACCACTTGGAAGACTAAGTCGAAATTAAATGACCATGTGGGTGGGCCTAATAGTGCTCATAATTAAACTTTGAGTGCAATGTTTTGATGAAACAAAGCCAAAACATCACAATTGCTTTGCGTAAATAGTCTGATCAAGAAAATATCAAATATAAAGCTCATTAGACCACCTCAGTTGATTGTATATGTTTTCTTCTACGTTAGGGTCTAGCATTTCGAGGTTACGATGAGTCAGATGATTCTCATAACTAGAGTAAGTTTTTGGAGTTACTACAATTTTTGGTTTATCATAATGAATATGCGAAAGGAGTGGTTTTACGAAATGCTCCTAAGAATGTCAAATTAACTTCTCCTGATATTCAGAAGGATATAGTTAGTGCTTATGCAATTGAAACTACAAGTGCGATCATTGATGATCTTGGGAATTCATTATTTGCTCTTTTAATTGACGAGTCTCAAGATGTATTGATGCAGACGAGCCCTACGTGCAGATTTTTACAGCTGATGGCGTATTTTCATTCCCTACGGAGATCCAGGAAGCCGATCGCCAATTCGTCTGCATCAGTGGAAAGCTTGTTCGATGATCTATGACTTTGGTTTTTATTTCCTGTCGATCCGACTGACGGATCTTGAGTTATTTATGTTTTATTTTCTGGTTTGGGTAGGTGCGAGCCATGTTCGCATCCGGTTCGAGCCACAGATGCCGAACTGACTCGTTTCTATGTTTAGTTTTTAGCCGTAGGATCTTAAGTCGGTTTAAATCTCAATGGATGAGATTCAAAGGGAGACCAAAACCCTAAAACACCTAGCCGAACCCCCCCTCACCCGGCCGGCCTTCCCTTCCAGCGGAAACACCCGCGCGGGCACGCCTTGGGAAGCGTGCCGCGTCCTCCTCTCTCTCTTCCGCGCGTCTCTCTCTTTCTCTTTCTTTCCTTTTTTTTTTGTTTCTTTGTTGTTTCATCCTCTATAAATCCTACAAACCCTAAATTGAAGAGGATGATGAATATTGAATTGAAACCCTAGAACGGAAAAGCGGGATCGCTTGTTCGATGTATCTTCCGAAGAATCATTCTGCTTCCAGTCTTCTTTTTCCCTCCGCAAGTTTCTACCTTGTCACCACGCATTCGTCTACGACTTCGCGGGAGATCGACGCGAAGATCATCCATCCTCCAAAGATCAAATCGTCTCGGCTTCTTCATCCTTTTCTTCTGGACCACGCCTCCTCTTCCGCCCCTTCATCTGCAACAACGGAGCCTTTGATAGCGGCCGGCATTGACCAAAGCACGGTTTGAATCATCCCTCGATATTTTCATGTGATAAATCTTCCCTTTCAATCCGGCCTATTGCTGAATTTAACTTAGGGTTTCCAAATAATTGACTTCTGAAGAATCTCATCCATTAGGATTTTGTCGCTTAGATATATGCTTGTTCTTTGAGACTTTTGGCTTTATTATTTGATATTATGTTAATCTTTGTTGCTGGAATTGTTTATTAAAATCTGGAATTAATCCTTCTCATGTCAGCTTTATTACTTTGTTAAATTAAATCTGTTTGGGCATGATTGAATGATGATCTGTGGCGATAGTCTTTGCTGAAATTTGATTCAATACGTGCAGAATTTATTCTTTAATAGTTTTAAATTCAGCACTTGAGTTTCTTTAGCATTTGCATCCATCATGTATCTATTAAAGAGCATATGACTGTTGGTTTGCGCTATGTGAACATCAAATGATATGTAGTTGAACATTTCTTTGGAATTGTACATGTTATGAAACAAATACTGGAATGTTAAAAAAGGCGATTGGATTATTATTTGCAAAATATGATTTAAGTATGAGCAGATTGCGTGGTCAAGGATATGATGGAGCTAGTAATATGTGAGAGAGCTGAAATAGCCTCAAAGCGCTTGTTATGAAGGAGAATGAACATGCTTTCTATGTTCACTGTTTTGCTCATCAATTTTATTTAGCTTTTGTGGCAGTGGTAGGAAATCATCCTGATGCTGACTTTCTTTTTTAACATAATTTCTGATATGTTAAATATTGTTGGAGGATCATGTAAGAGAACTGATATTCTTCATAGTAAGCAATTAATTAAAACCATTGAAGCGATTCTTAATGAAGAATATAAGACTGGACAAGGCTTGAATCATGAAACTTCTCTCAAATTTCATAGTGATACACGTTGGGGCTCCCACTACGGTACATGAGTGAACTTCATTCTCATGTTCTCCTCTGTGGTTGAAGTACTTCTAGTTGTGGAAGAAGATGGCTCAAGCAGTAAACAAATGTAGGATGCATTTGGATTATTAAAAACGATTTTAACTTTTAAGTTTGCATTCAATATTTTTTTGATAAAAAATGTATTGAGAATCACTAACGACTTTTTAAAGGCACTCCAACGGATGTAATAAGATATTTTCAACGCTATACTTTTGGTTAAAATATCTAAAGTGAGATTGTTAAAAATGTGGTATGCTAGACAAGATTTTTTTTTTCAGTGAAGTTTTTTTTTTATTCTGTGATAAAGATTATATCGAGATTCACAAAATGGAGGAAATTACAAAGCTCCTAGAACTGGAAGGTCACGACGCAGAGCAGACGAAATGGCTAACGAGCACTATTACCGTATTATAATATTTTATGCAATCATTGATATGCAACTTCATGAACTCAATAGTCGGTTTGATGAAGTGAATACATATTTGCTTATGTGTGTGGCTTGTCTCTGTCCAAACGACTGTTTCTTCTTTCGACAAAAGAAAGTTGGTTCATCTTGTATAATTTTATCTACAAGAATTTTCTGAAAGCGACATCGTGATTCTGGATAATTAGCTTGAGACTTTTATTAGTATATGCGGTTTAGCACGAAATTTTCAAATTTTGATGTATTAGCAGTTTGACAATGAAAATGGTTGAGATGAAAAAGAATATTTTGTACCCACATGTTTACTTACTGCTGACATTAGCATTAATATTACCAATAGCCACTGCCACGGTCGAGAGAGCATTTTCAGCTATGCACATTGTGAAGAGTAGATTGCATAATCGAATGGAGGATGAATGGACTAATAATTGTCTGGTTACAAATATTGAGAAACATATTTTTGATAAGATTGATAATGAGAAGATCATCTAGTGATTTCTAGTCTAGTCAAGGCAATGCCTAGGTGATTTGGCCTGCCTAGGCGAGGCAATGCCCAGACGAAGCTTAGGCGAGGCCTAGGCATAAAAATTAAATATATTAATAAATATAAGTCATATATATACATAAGTAATTTATGGTTTTATACATAATAAAATTTAATTTCTAAAGATATATATGGTCGAAATAATAATATTTGATAATGGGTATGATCCAGAGCGTATGGTAAGCTACAAGACCATTATTATTGCAGCAAATAGGAATCACGTGTCAACCACAATGATTATACATTGAAAATATTAATCACATATCAGCAAGAGCCAGTGTTCTAAAAAGCGGTCTAGGCGGCCGTCTAGGCGGCGTCTAGGCGCTAGGCGGCCCCCCACCGCCTCGCCTAGGCCCTAGGCGCTCCAGAAAAGCGGCCAAGCTCCCAGGCGGGCTGAGGCTGGCCAGGCGGACCAGGCGAGCCAGGCGGGCCAGGCGGGTTGAGGCTGGCCAGGCGGACCAGGCGGGCTAGGCGGGCTGAGGCTGGCCAGGCGGACCATGTTTGCTTTTGTTCTTGTTAATCACTCAATCTTGAATTATGGTTATATACTTGTTCTTTAAAATAATGGTTTGGGATAATCTTAAACTTATATTAATTTTTAAATATATATATATATATATTATATAATATCAAAATAAATAATTAAAATAATAAAAAAAAAGGTAAAACGCCTAGGCGCCGCCTGGGCCTCCTAGGCGCTAGGCGGCCCCCCACCGCCCGACTAGCGCCTAGCGTTTTTTAGAACCTTGGCAAGAGCAACATAGCCGTATTATAGGCATAAATTCAAGCAAATATTATAAGCATAAATATAACCATATTAGGTAATTTATTATTTTTTGGAACATTTCACAACCACGTATCAATTTTTTTTTTTTAAAAAATTACTCATCTAAATCACCTAACCATCTCTATATCATCGTCACTCTTATATGAATAATCGTTATGTCTCTTTCGACTTTTTCCTCTTCAAACTCTGAGAACATGGACACAATATTTTTTTTCCCATTAATGATGGCATGGTGTTGGCCATCTATAAAGCAACATGTACATATAAAACCAAACAGGATCAAAGAAAACTCCATTTGAACATGACTAATTAAAAAAAAAAAAATCAATTACAAAAGTAGGCGCCTAGGCGCCCAAGCAGTGGCCTAGGCGGGCTCCTAGACCCCACCGCCCGCCTAGCCACTACCTAGGCGGTCGGAGCCCCAAAACGCCTACGCGGTCGGAGCCCCAAAACGCCTAGGCAATGGCCTAGGCAACGCCTTGACTACATTGGTGATTTCAGAATATGAAAAGCCGTCGAGGACAATTATAAGGCATCTGATGATTTTGGTAAGGATCAAACACTCTATTTCTCTAATAAGATTTAAAATTTTGAACAGTTAAAATACGGAACTATTTGGCAGTACATATTTTTTTAAATGAACATGTTTTCTTTATTTTTAGGTGGGTTGGTTTTGCCAAAGGCAGTGATTGCATAACGTGCATCTTCAACCGTTCATCTTGTAGTTTCCTTTTCGGATTTGTAGTTTCTTTTTTTTCCTTGCTCATCTTGTAGTTAAGAATTGGTCGATCCTATCTACTTTATGGTTTTTCTTTTGATGTTAATTACAATCTCGCTTCTCTTTTGTTAATAAATTTAGGGTGATTTTAACTTACACCCCCACAATTAGGTCATATTTGAGTAACACCCCAACTTTACCACAAATTGAGCTACCTTTCTTATTTTGTATAAACCAATAGTTTTAAACCCGCATATGCAATTTGTGTGACAGAGAAGGATCTATGGGCCCTGCCGAAGTTGGGCAGCTGAAGATGAAAATTTGGACCGTGAGAAGTTCAAAAAATTTCAGGTCGGGTGCTTCGCCCCCGAACAGGGGGGGTTACTGCCCCCCTTAACCACCCCCAAACACCTTCGGCACGGGTGTAAGTGCTATAACTATAAGCCTCTTTCCAAAAATTATTGGCTCCGCCACTGGTTATGACATGGAATTGATGTTTATTGACATCAAATTCAATTAAAAAATTAACGCTAGTATTTAGTTCAAAGATATAAAAAAAAAGTTAAATTAGTATTTCCAATAATTCTTTAGACCCTCAATTTGCTGTTGGGAATATTGAACTTTACAGTAAGCCTTGTTCTGTTTATTGGGGGTGTGGTTTTTTTTAATATCAAAACATGATCTATCGAAGTGCGTTTCAAAAACCGGACCGGAGTCTAAATTGGAAAGTTGGCCATTCAGTCTAACAGGTTTATCCGTAGGTTGGCAAGGTTGAACCTATTAAAGCTTGTTGTATAGAATTTCCTTGTATATCTAGTATCAACCTTTTTTACTATGCCAACGTTGGCTCTAGTTTACTTTACATCGACGGGTGCAAGCAGCCTAGCCTCTTTGCTGTTAAACCATCTGTTTATACGAATTTTAGCCAATATACCTTCCAACACAAAACAGGATCCGATGAGGTTTTTAGAACACTGATAGAAGTTTGAGAACATTTCATGACTTGGTCTCTACTTGACATCTACCATTTATGAGTTGGTGTTGATAGATGATCAAGGCAACTTTGGGTTCGAGAGGGGCCTGCTCAAAATTTAATAAGGTCAAATGGCATGTAGGGACTCAAGAGATAAATCTATTGGTTACACAATTTGAGATCTTGCAAGAAGGTGCAAACTTCCTAAGATTCCATTAGACTCGGGAAGAGTCCTGCACTCTGACCAAGAGCTACCAATGCCATGTCAATGATGTGTTGAAATTACCTTTGACGCCATCTTAGGAAGCCATATGTTGATGTGGTGTCAATGTGTCATTAGTTTATGTAGTCAATTAATCTATAGTACTTCTGAATAGATTTGAAACTTTTTTTTTTGTATACACTCTTTTCTTAGGGATTAAAAGACAAGCTATTTTTTTTTTAGCAATTCTCGCCTGTTTATGATAAATTAATTTTCTAAAAAAATGCAGTCATTGTACGAACAATGGAGAAGACCTTGAATTGTAGGGTTACTTTTTTTGTGTGATGGTTATAACGAAGCCTTTTGAGTCAAGTAGGCAACAATGCAACATACCTTAAAATGTTGCATGTTTTGGAACACATCATTTTTCCAGTAAAATTTGGTTTGTTTAAATGATACTATACTAAGTAGCATATAGTGTATACCTTACCTTCCTTCATCTCCTTCATGTATATGCTTTTGGCGTCATAACATGGTATTCGAGATGATTTCACATAAAGAATGACGTGTAGTGATGGATACAAGAGGTGGAGAAGATGAAAGGGGTAGGGGGGGAGGGCTAATTGAAAGCCACCACATGGCAAGTGTTACCTATTATGATGGTGTGAATATGGGAAGTCATAATAGGGAAAGGATAACCTGGTAGGACAAGGATTCCGAGTGTCAAAACACATTATGTTGAAAAGACTACATAAGCCAATTTTAGTGCCCTTACAAGCAAGGTTCGAAATCTCCATTTCGGTGGAAATTTTGACCTTCTGGATATGGAAATATTTCGTGGAAATATTTCGACAGTGTGGAAATATTGCATTTTTACAGAAATGGTGGAAATATTGCTTTTTCGAAGGAATTTTTTAATGAAACTCTGGATAGTCATAAATCAAGCATATATACACACTTTGGAACACTCAAATAATATTTCTACCATGTTTAGGGGGGTAGAGCTTCACATATCATGTATTCTATGCAGGCGCTGCTGATTTTTATGCACGCTGTATAGATGCATCTCACTCGGAGGTTTAAAGATATGATATCCAAAGTCCAAATAACGCAAAATGATATTTGATAATGTTGATTAACTTACATGAATAATTATAACTAAGCTGGAATAATACATATACATTATTTTCATCACGAAGAAGTAAAAATAATCATTCATCATCACTTATCCATGTAATGACATCATCATCAGCATTTTCTTCTTCACTCGTAGTCCATGTAGGTACATCATCATCATCCCTTGCCGAACCAGCTCCACTACCGCTTGCACTGGCATCATGAGCAAACTGTGTCGGCATCCATCCTCTCTCAGCTCGCTCCCGCTGAGAGTGTCTCGAATCTAAGACCGCCTGTCGAAACTGAGCCTTCTCCTCTTCTGTCTCAATATCTAGCGGGTACTCGATATCATCATCTGAACGACTCCTTGTTGATAGAGTGCTGGTATGTCGGGAGTCTCGGGACTTCTCGATCCGTCCCTTCTTGGGTTGCCTAGGGGTTCGAAGCTGAACTCCTTTGTCTCCGCTTCTCAATAGATTGCGCATGAATACTCTGACTTCAAGCGGAGCATTCAAACACTCTGCTACATCGGGGAAACAGCCGGCGAGGTGTTGTTTCAATCGTGTAACACCTCTACTTCCGATCTGTTTGCCACAATATGCACACTGTGACTTCTGTTTCTTTGTGTCCAAGGGAAAACCGTGCTGCCACCCTATGTCTTTTAACCCAGAATCTCTATGCGGAGGAGGCTGGGAGGCCTTCTGTAAATGATAATAATTAATAAGTAATATTGAACTATAAAAGAAGTCTAAACTGATGAACGAGTGAACGACTAGCCAGCTCATAAGAATAATTGATTGAAAATACAGACTATATATCCAAAACCCAAAAGTACATAAGAAATTAAGAATACATCATCAAAATTCTAATGAAACATCAAATCTATTGCCAAAATGATCGGCGGCCCGGCTCATAATCATTTCTTGGATTTCGCCTCCGGTAGATGGATGCAAGATAATCTGTACAATAGTGATGCCATGTCATATACTGCTGGTGCCACTCTATAAACTCTCTCACATATTGCTCATACTCTGGTCCTGACACCCCAACCAAATATCCAATCACCGGATACTGTATACATAAAGCGATGGTGACCCCTCCATTTGTATGGGGATGTACAACTGCACTTTTAGTTATCGGATGATCATATCCATATGGATACAGTTGATATCCCTGAGGCTGAGGCTGAGGCCGAAGCTGAGAGCCATAAGAACTACCGCTCTGGTCAGGATATCCATATGGAGAGTAGAAAATCCCACCGGTGCCCAGTTTGCTATAAGGTTGACTATATGGGTCACTAGTCTGCCCCTGACCATAATTGTATCTACCGTATCCGCCACTACTCGTGCTCATCTCATCAAACTGAGACGATAATGAGTCAACCTCTTGGCTCCAATGAGTAGATGTGGAGCTATCTCTATCAGTCTGTCTCGGAGCACCTCGTCTACGCTCATAATGTCTTGCCCTCTTCTTTCGTGGATCAGCATGATCACGATCCTGAGTAGCATATTCAAACTGATATTCTCCAGTAAATGGGCTTAACGGTCTCTGTCATCCCGAAGCACCACCACTACCACTGCCCCCACCGCCACCGCCACCACCACTGCCCCCACCGCCACTGCCACCACCACCACTGCCCCCACCGCCACCACCACCGCCAGAAACATCATCACTACCACTATGACTATCATCGTCATCCTCATCGGTGCTACTGCTACGAGCCTGCGTCTCTAGGTCTGCAACATCTATACCCATCTGTGAGGCGATGGATAGGCTCGGTCTACCTGAGGGGGTGTCCATGGCTGGAGATCCCAACTCCTTAACCCACTTATATAGTGGGTCCTCCTCTGCGTCTACAAAAAAAATATCGCTAAGATCGATCGGCCCCATGTCCCTGTCCTTTCCTTCTTTCAAATTTCTTATCATCATTCGTAAGTTGTAATGCACGCGTACAACGATACAAGTTTCTCCAACCTATCATGCCCCAGCCTGTTTCTTCTTTAGTGTGGATCAACCCAAACATGCTCCAATTACGTTCACAACCGGATGATGAAGCGGTTTGTGAAAGGACTCGGACGGCAACTTTGCATAGATTTGGGGCCGAAGTGCCATAAGTTACCCACCATTCAGCTACATTAATAAAAAAAATATCACTAAGTAAACCTTAACAAATAAAAAAAGTGTTTATGTTTTTTATTCATGATTTAAGTGTTTGACCTGGTTGTGTTAACTGCCTCCCACTTATTGCAGCCGGTGTCGCGAAGCTACCCATCGTATCCCTAAAGATCTTCAACTACAAGATTGAGGGAATTAAAGCTTTAATGAGACATACTCAATTAAAAGCTTCATCTCATAGAAATTAAAGTGTGTAATCTATTTACAAGATTACCTCACTAAGACAGATCGCTTGTTCATTTGGATCTGATACTAACTTCGCAACTACATCTTGAATCCCTTGAATCAGGTCATCTCGAATTCCAAGATCGAGATTATAGTGATACATCGGATTCAAATAGAATGCTACAAAAAAGATTAGATAATCATCACAGTTATAATGATAAGCTCTAATTATACGTTAGGGATAGATTCTTACCAGCCTTATGTAAGGGATGTTGTAGCTATGTTGTCCACCTTTTCTCAATGATCTTCAATTTTCAATCATGAGAACGATTGGTTTTCAATTGATCTTTCATTAGATCAATAGCACGATGCATATATCCCATGGTGGGCTTCTTATCTCCATCCACCATCCGCAATACTTTCACAATAGGGTCGAGAATATCGACAACTTCACGGACCTTAATCCAAAACGCAGACTGCCCAACCAAGTCCTCAATATTTACACCAGCATGTCGCCCCAGATATTGCAGCCACTCTGGAGAAGTAAACAGTGCCCTAAGACTATCTTTCTTATCGAGCAAGCTCTGTAGGGCTACATAGTTGCTTGCAAATCTAGTAAGACCCGGTCTCACAATATCCCCCCCCACACTTCTCCCTCATCATAGCAAGCACATAACTGTAATTATAGATGAAGTTTGTTATTGTTCTCGCCATCTGCACCAGATTCTTTAATTTGCTCTTCTTTCCAATATCCTTAAGCATCAAATCTATACAGTGAGCAGCACAGGGGGTCCAGAACAAGTTATAGCCACTTGTATCCATGAGCTTTTTTTCCAGCTTTCAGATATGCACTGCCATTATCAGTGACAATCTGCACCACATTCTCTTTTCCTACCATATCTATAACTTCTTTCATCAAATCATACAAATATTGATGGTCCTTTATATGTGCAGACGCGTCAACTGGTTTAAGAAAAATTGTTTTACCGTCACTGCATACCATAAAATTTATTAGTGACATGCGCGTGGGACCTGTCCAACCGTCACACATGATCGTAATACCATATTGTGGCCATTTCTTTTTTAAGTCCCTCATATATTCTCGGAGATCATCATCCTCTTGATCAAGGAGTGGGTTCATCAACTCATATGCACTCGGACCTTTCACTCCTGGTCCACACCTACCAGCCTCATCAAGCATCGTCTGATAAAAGGGATTATTAGCCACTGCATTAGGTGGCAAACCCCCGTAGTGTACAAATCTAGCAATGAACTTGTGTAGTCTAGCCTTAATCCCCTTCTTATTTACTACTTGTGGAATTGTTGGTTGACTCGTATCCTGCCCTCTGCAAGCATATGGATCAAAAGTTGACCGTGAAGACTTGCCTTGCCTCATAGACATTGAGCGCCACAAGCCGCCAATACCCCCCTCCATGGCTAGTACCTCGAGTACCAGAACTACCTCCCGTCTCACGTACAGAATGACCAAAATCAGGTCTCGTACGCTCTATCCTCTCTCTCTGATCCCGGTCCCACTGTTCGGCACGGGACATATGACATGCCTCCCTGAAGGTTGGATCATCATCGTCAGAGTTCCCCTCTTCAATTTGGATAGGGGCAGCCAAAGTCTCCCTAAACTGCTCCTCAGCCCTCCGCCTATCCAGTGTCTTATCCTTACTTGTTTTGAGCACATCACTCATTAAATCTCTAACTTCTTTTGGACATTTGGTACACTTCTCTACATTTGGAAAACCTCTAGCTAAGTGTTGTTTCAGTCTTGATACCCCGCCACCCTTTAAAATCTTTTGGCAATAATTGCACTGTGACTTGGATTTATCACCAGATATTGCAACACCGTGTTCCCATCCAATATCTTTCTTTTCCATTTTACTGTAAGTCTGTAAAAACGACATTAATTTTCAAGTTAATTTATTTGTTATTTTAATAGTTAATACCTCTAATCAAAAACTCTAGATTATGGGAACTACAGACTAGACACACATACAGAAGTGTATGTACCGAGCTTTCCCTACTAGAGTCTTGAAAAGATTTTTTTAGATAATTACGGAGATCCTACGAGTGTATGTGTAATAAGGTATCAAGATAGATTAAACTTCAGATATCCAATTGAATATTCTAAGGTGTGACAGTTAGATCAGCTCCAGATCGGTGGAGGAGCACTAGGCTCTCTTAAATTTCCAAGCTTTCTTAGACAAGCTTTTCTTAGACACCGTCAATCAATAGAATATTCAGTGGAAAACTTACAGTCGTTTCTATCGAGAAACCTAAGTGCAATTGTGCAAGATGTGTTATAAACTTTTAATTTCTAAAAGAAGTCGTTTCTATGATTCTATCGTGATAGTATTTCTTTGACTTATATATTAATAATTATTTTAAGATTTTATCAAATATTTATGATATTTTGGCAATATAATTTACCAATGGAAGTTCATTTTAAAAGTGTTTATCTATAAAGTAAATAAATAAGACATACCTTTGTTATAACTTATAAGATTTCTTGCAAGTTGAGACTCAAGTTTTAACTTTGCACTCTCCTGTCAAGCTGTCACAGCCCTTTACACCTTTGCACAGCCAAAACAAAAGGGAGTAAAAGAAAGTTGAGTGAGACGCGAGAGAGAAGTGGCACATAATACATTTCCTGTAATAGATTCTAGATAATTCCAATTATGCATGTACATATCAGAATATGTAGTGCATACTGCATAGTCACCACCCAATGAAATACAAAATTGGGTTTTGAAGCTCAACTTCGGCCAAAAATGACATAAATGACATAATGACATATATAGCTTAAATACAAAAAAATTATACCAGGAGACAACCTCACTCTTCAGTAAAAATGAGAGAAAATGCTATTCTTGAGATCCATGCGGCAAAAAATGCGGGTTGGTACTCGTTCCATTGGAAAATATAGTCAAGAAATACATGCAAGCATTTTAACATGCAAACATATTTATACTTGGAAAACATAGTCAAAAAATACATGCAAGCATTTTAACATAGTCAAGATTCAAGAAATACATGCAAGCATATTTATACTTGGAATATTTATTGTTCCATTATACCATCGAGATGAATACATGCAAGCATTTTAATTGATGATATATCTATTAAAAAGAAACAACTTCAAAATGATCCACACAAAGCGGCCCCTTAATTAACCCATGGTCATTGGTTCGGAACATATAACTCGGATTCACTATTAGGTATGTTAAGATTAATGGATAAAAAAAAAGAATAGGTTAATAGCATTAAAAGATTCAGAACTGAAATTGGATCATACAACAAAGTTAACTTGAAATAACAAAAGGATAAACACTTCGGAATGTGTCAATGCAACGTTGATCAAAAGGCTATTATGGAAAAAAAACATTTGGAAACAAACGAACATTGTGTCAAAGTACTGATCTCATAATTGAGCACAAATCAAAACATGAAATAACTCCAAGAGTTCTATTGTTCAAATTACACTCATACTTTAAGTGCGGACAAATACTTTAAAAGCATAAACAATGGCAGCATAAATGCATTTCATAATAATAGAAAGAATGTATTTCGGACCTTCGGCTCGGTGTGAAACTATGAAGAGACTCGAGAGAGTCAAGAGACAAGAGAGAGAGTAAGAGAGCCGGCTGTGATTGTGTGAGCAAAGAGGGAGAGGAGAGAGAGAGAGAGAGGGAGCAAGTATTTCGGGTGAGCCTGTGAAAGGCACCAAAGGGTTCGGGGGAGCAAGTTTCGGCTGTGAAAGGCACCAAAGGGTTCGGGCAACCTTAAATAAACCAAAACCCAAAAATTTCGCACGAAAATTCCTCTCCGAAGTGACATTTGGCGGAAATTTCGGGCCAAATCCAGCCAAATGTCATAATCCTAGAAATTTCGCGCGAAAATTTCGCGAAAGCTGACAGCTGTGGTCGCTTTCGGTCGCCACGTGCAATGCATTTCGCGAAAGCTGCACAGCGGTCGCCCGTTTTCAAAAAATCGTAGTATTTCGGCGAAAGCTCGTGCGAAATATCGCGAGATTTCGTCGAAATATTCGCGTCAGACCAGTCAAATCCAGCCGCCCCACGTGAGGTTGGCCCCGCTGTCGGCAGAGATATTTCGCACGATATTTCGTGCGATATATCGCGATATATCGTGACGGCCTGTCAACTCCAAACAGCCCCACGTGAGGCGGGCCCCGCTGTCGGCCGAAATACCGCGATATTTCGCGATGCTGATGTTTCGTGCGATATATCACGAAATATCACGAGATTTATGCATTTTCGAACTGCTCGATACTGCAGGTCCGATTTCGAATCGGGTTCTCAGTAATCCGAGATATTTCGCCATTTTTCGCGAAATATTTCGATTTTTTGTACCGTGCTCACAAGTCGGCCATGGAGCATGGTGGTTGTTACGGTCATAAATAGTAAACAACATTGTTCTAAGCAGTAAGGCTATGGTTCTTGTAATTTTCTTTTCTAAGTTATTGAATGCAAATAATTTAAACTTTGTTTGATTTGTAAATAATTATGAGTTGGATTACTTCTTATATAAATTTGCAGTGTTGCTGAAGTACTCTGTGGAAGTTGAGATGTTACATTCATTAGATCGACTTCTTAGTTTCTTGGGTGCTTGTTTCATACCATGTAGGCTATCCACCCAGGCTATGGTTTTCTTTCAGAGAGTGCCGACTTTGCTCAGCTTTGTGAATCTGAAGGGCTTACATTTATTGGGCCTCCAGCATCTGCCATCCGAGACATGGGTGACAAGAGGTATAAATTGTTTGTTTTTCTTGTTTTATTATTTTGTTCTACTCAGGCTTTTTGAGACATCATCATATAAGTGAATTTTGACATCATGCCCCTTTAGTGCATCGAAGAGGATCATGGGTGCAGCAGGGGTACCACTTGTGCCTGGTTATCATGGCGACAAACAAGATGTCGACTTCTTAAAATTGGAGGCTGAAAAGATTGGATATCCCATTTTGATAAAGCCCACACATGGTGGCGGGGGAAAGGTATGCTCTTCAAAAGTCTTCTGCACCTGAATTCTAGCATCTTGTGAGACAGTAAACTGTATAGATGTCTAATGGCATATGCATGCTAATTGAATTTCTTATGTGATCATCCGGGATGTGAGAATCTTAATCATCTGTTATTGGGAATATAAAATCTTATAATGCTAACCTTTATTAATTTCTTATCTAGAACTGTTGGTTTCTATTTCTGGGTTAATAATGTTTGAATTTTTTTTAAGGACAATTTTTAGTAGAATACTTTTCTGGATCAGATTATAGAAACTATATTTTCAATTCACTATTTTCTTTTTCTAGAGTTACTATGTGCCAAGATGATAATGGTGGATCAAACATTATCAATTTCCTCAACTTATTTAGTCACTCAATAAATTTCCCTTTTATCATTGCTTTCTTCCAAAATCTGTAATACAATATATAGCGGAGGGAGCGAGAGAGGGCTCACCCGGAGGTTGCCATGTGGCAATTTCCTCCGGTCCCTCTCCTCTCTCTTTCCAATCTCTGGCCCTCTATCTATGGAGTTTGACTCCTCTCTGGTAATGACTCCCTCCATCCAGTTTCTCCATAGTACGGGTCATAGCAGTCTGATGCTGGGTGCAGTTGGGGCTAAGTGCGATTCACCTGTGGGCCACGTAACGTGCATTGGAGCAGCTAGCCAGAAACTGCAGTAAGCATTATGCACCCCCCTCCTGCGCACCTCTCTCTCTCTCTCTCTCTCTCTCTCTCTCTCTCTCTCTCTCTCTCTCTCTCTCTCTCTCTCTCTCTCTCTCTCTCTCCACTTCCCGGGCATCGCTCTTGCCCCACCTCTCTCTCTCTGTCTCTCTCTCTCTCTCCACTTCACGGGCATCGCTCTTGCCCCACTCATACCCGCACTGCCACCTTAGCCGATCGCAAGGAAGAGAAGGGAGGAGGCGGCGGCATGCATTGACACCGGTCTCTTTGCTTCCCAGAAATTGCTCTGGTTTCAAACTAGTAGTACTATATTGCAAATTTGCAATGCATGTGCTACTTGCAATCTGGGAACATTTAAAGGTTATTCGTTACATCGAAGGCCATGATTTTGTTTCTGAAAATCATGGAGAAGGTTTTTCCTGACATTATTGAAACAGTCCTAAGGTTACTGATTTTGACTGATATCTCCATGGTGAAAATGGTGCTGAAAAAATTGTCTAAGAATTAGTGGATAATCACTAGTCACAATTCCAGTACCACTATAACTCCTACAGTACCCACTGCACTATGTACTGCAGTGTGCAGCAAGGGTATGGTTAATGTTGAAGCTGAAGCAAGTCTGATGAAAGACATGCCTATTGAAAGTACTCTCTTAGACGAAATCTCTAACCTCTGCTTACTTTTCTACTATTCTTCTTTTCCAGGGCATGAAAATAGTTCAAGGGCCGGATGAATTTGTTGAAGCCTTTTTGGGAGCACAACGTGAGGCTGCTGCTTCTTTTGGCATAAGTACTATCTTATTGGAGAAATACATAACTCAGCCCAGGCATGTAGAAGTCCAGGTACCATTCTTGGAACTCTTATTCTTTCTCCATGTTCCATCATCCATCATCATTGATGATATTTTTACTCTTATCAATAACTTCAGTTGATCTCATGCATCTACAAGCTTTAATATGCTTTTGTTTTTACCAATGTTCTATTTCGCTAAATGTCTGCAACTTTATATAAATAGTCTTGTAGCATTCCGCTGGTGGGAATATGAGGTTAACTTTCCCAACAATCTATTTTATGTGATGTAAATACGTGCAAGCTTTCATTTTAAAAAATATCTTATTTTATTCAAATAGTTCATTAACATTTATTTTTTATTCAATGTTCTTTATTGTCTACATTCACTGTCCATTCTCAGCTGCATGAATCTCCTATCTTAAATATGTGTAGTGACATATGTGCTTAGCCTATAGTCCATTGTAGGTGTATATATTGGGTATTTCACCCAGTCCCTACTAGTGTACTACTTTGTTTGTTACAATTACTTCACGGGTTCCTCATGCGTCATATTATCAGAGCAAACAATCGCTATCCAAGTCCGACATTCATCATTAATGCCTTTTTTTCATCGTTGGTGAATCATCATTACCTTTTCTTCAAGCATGTAACCTGACATAGGCATGAAGCACTGTTGGAATCTGGGAAGCTAGCTGACCATTGAAAATGCCGCCAAAAAGGAATCAAACTTACAAGTTTGATCTTTCTCTTCAGAAAAATATTGATGTAACTCTAGGTATTAGGGCCCATCAATTTGGAAATTTTAGGGCTGGAAATTGAATGATGGATGAAAAGCAGCAAGCACAATGCTTGTTTTCCTGTAACTTCTTTACCACAATTTCAGAGAATGATGGTAGGAAAGTGCGCAATACAAAATTAAGTGATAAGGACAAAATATATGCAGGATGTGGTTTCTATGATTGTAAGTAAATCTGCATCCGGTCAGAATATCAACATAACAGGAGGAAGGAGAAGATGATGATGAAAGAGGATAGAAATGGAGAGTACCACATTACAGTTTAGAAGAAATAAACTTTTCATTTGATTCAAAAACTTGCATTGCAGTCCTTCAGAAACCTAACTGATCTCCCAGAAGAAATATTTTTTGCCTAAAGTACGCCTATGGGGTTGGTGGGAAAAGAGACCAGAGATGATATTATTCGTATCTCTTTCATGCGAGGTGGCTGATTCCACATGAATGGTAATCACAGATCTCATCAGTTGGTTCGTTTTTACCACCAGTCTACAAGTGCCCCCCCCCCCCCCCCCCCCCCCACCTATTCATTGGATGAGGTGGCTCTTTTAACTTCAACAAGTGCCACACCATCTTTAATGTCAGTTCACCATTTAGCTTAATCTCAATAAATCATCACTAAGAAACCCTACGAAGCTTAAAATAAGTGAGTATGATCCAAAATAGGTGCAATATCAAGTCGGCCTCAAATTTTCAATTTTGCAATCCTGTCTTCTCCAGGTTCGAGTTTGACGACTCTTGATGCCTTGAGCGCATCATTCACATTTGCTGCTTATGGCTTGTCCTTGGCTTGTCCTTGGCTTGTCGTGTACTAGTAATGCCCGTGCCTGTCGGCACGCACATTCGGTGAGAGCGTGACAAAATTTTGAGGAAGTGATAAAATCTTAAGGGAGGATAATATTTTAAGGGTGGCAATGATAATTCAAAAAAGGTGATAATATTTTGAGGAATGTGACAATATTTCGAGAACAACAAAATAAAAAAAATGTGAAGATCATGTCGGCACACATATTCGGCGAGGGTGTACAAATTCGACGGAAGCGCTCACATTTGGTGAAGACGCCTACATTCGACAAGGGCGTCCAAATTCAACGGGGATGGCACCCATATTTGGTGAAGGCACGGACACTCGGCGACGGTGCCCAGATTTGGCGGGGACGCCCACATTTGGTGAAGGCGCCCACATCAGGTGCAACCGTCTGATAGACCCCCCCCCGAGAGTTAAGGTAGCACCAATGCCAAGAGGCACGTGAAATTCTTAGTAGGCATGTGAATTTTGTGTAGCGGAATCTCCCAATTGGTCGTGATGCTACATTATGCGGCGAATGTCCTGTCAAAAATGATCGCCACTAACAAATGTGAGCGTTAGCGGTTCCCATTCATCTGCAGTGGATCTTTTCAGTGAAGGTAGCCACATTCAGCGATGACTCTCCCTGGTAAAAATGGTTGCAGATAACAATGAGCTCGTTGTTATCGTCGTCGTCGCTGCATAATTCCGATTTTTTTCAGTTATGTAAAAACCTAGAACAGAAACCGAAATATTACATTTTACCTAAATTCTAGTTTTTTTTTTCATAATAAACAAACATTTTACTTACATTAGAATTTGATTTAATCGAAATTTGATCAAAATCCGATAAATTTTTATCTGTTTCATCATTATATTTTTTGCAATGTCAACATCACCTAACTTGCGAAGGCCATCAATGGAGGCATTATTGGTTACAATTGTTGGTTCAATGCCTTTGCTATATATATATATATATATATGTATATATATATAGGGGAGGGATACTCTTACTCATGGCCTCTTACTCATATAGTTACCTATGATCCGGGCCGTTCATCAGATCCCGACGTACGGTTCGAATTAGATGGGGAGTTAAAGCAATGGTGTCCGCATTAAATGCGGGCTTTTAATACGGGCATTTAATGCGGACACTGTATATATATATATATATATATATATATATATATATATATATATATATATATATATATATATATATATATATATATATATATATATATATATATATATATATATATATATATATATATATATATATATACCCATTTACGACCCGAACCCGTTTAACCTTGACACAGACCCGCTAACTTCGTGTCGGGTCCAAAATTGTCTGCCTACATTTAAAGGGTCGCTTACGCCTCACGGATGGTTAAGGGACAGATTTGGAGTAAAGTCAAATTTTTAGAAAAGTGGGGATGTAACTCAAAATTTTTAAATTTGAGTTATAATGGAGAGGTTATAATCGAGAACCTAACCACAGATCAGCCCAACCCATGCACGCATGCATGATCGCAGTTGTACGTCCGTGTCCTAAGATCCATGCGATCTCAACATTCTCTTTTTATTTCCTTAACAAACCGAACTAAATCACAACCATCCAAACTTATTAGCATCCAACCCCAATACCATGCATGCATGGACTCATCGTGATCTTCCTTCCTTACCTAGCAGCCATCCCTCGCATTCACTCTATGCGATCGTCTCTCTCTCTCTAACTGCTAACCGCTCCCTCTCTTTCTCTATCCCTGATTTCTCTTTCTTTCTATATTTCTCTCTCTAGAATCCCATCGCAGCCGTCCGGATTCCCTTCAAAAACTGATCATAGCCCTTTAATTTGAACCCATGCAGTCCCCCATTTATCTCCTATTTTCTCTCTCTACTCTCTACCCCAAGACCCATGCATGCATGGACTCATCGTGATCTTCCTTCCTTACCCAACAGTCGTCCCTTGCATTCACTCCAGGCGATCGTCTCTCTCTTTCTCTCTCTCTAGCTGCTAACCGCTCCCTCTCTTTCTCTATCCCTGATTTCTCTTTCTTTCTATATTTCTTTCTCTAGAATCCCATCGCAGCCGTTCGGATTAATTTCCTTTAAAAACTGATCATAGCCCTTTAATCTGAACACATGGAGTCCCCCATTTATCTCCTATTTTCTCTCTCTACTCTCTTTCTTCATTCTCTTTCCTATTCTAAGACGCAGCTAATCACAGCCGTCCCCAGACAAACCGAACTAAATCACAACCATCCAAACTTATCAGTATCCAACCCCAAGACCCATGCATGCATGGACTCATCGTGATCTTCCTTCCTTACCCAACAGCCGTCCCTCGCATTCACTCCATGTGATCGTCTCTCTCTCTCTCTCTCTCTCTCTTTCTCTCTCTAGCTGCTAACCGCTCCCTCTCTTTCTCTATCCCTGATTTCTCTTTCTTTCTATATTTCTCTCTCTAGAATCCCATCGCAGCCGTCCGGATTTCCTTCAAAAACTAATCATACCCTTTAATCTGAACACATGCAGTCCCCCATTTATCTCCTATTATCTCTCTCTACTCTCTCTCTTCATTCTCTTTCTTATTCTAAGACGCAGCTAATCACAGCCGTCCCCGAGCAAACTGAACTAAATCACAACCATCCAAACTTATCAACATCCAACCCCAAGACCCATGCATGCATGGACTCATCGTGATCTTCCTTCCTTACCCAACAGCCGTCCCTCGCATTCACTCCATGTGATCGTCTCTCTCTCTCTCTCTCTCTCTCTCTCTAGCTGCTAACCGCTCCCAATCTCTCTATCCCTTATTTCTCTCTTTCTATATTTCTCTCTCTAGAATCCCATCGCAGCCGTCCGGATTCCCTTCAAAAACCAGATCATAGCCCTTTAATTTGAACCCATGCAGTCCCCTATTTATCTCCTATTTTCTCTCTACTCTCTCTCTTCATTCTCTTTCCTATTCTAAGCCGCAGCTAATCACAGCTGTCCCTAGCCTCTTTTCACCTCTCCATTGCACGTCCGACGCTCCATTGCGAGGTCCTCTATCTCTCTTCTGAGTTTTCTCCACTCTGAACGGCCCTCTCTCTATCATACCCGATCAGGATGCCTTCTATTTTCTCTCTAATTTTCCATCTCTTTCTATATGTCATCCGATTCCTTCTTTCTCTCCCCCGGATCTCTCACTTTCCTTATCTCTCTTATCTTTCTATAACTGAAAACATAATCCCGAACGTGTCTCTCGAAAAAAGAGAATTGCAGTTTCATTTGAGAGAGAGGAGAGAAAGAGAGAGACGGAGAGAGAAAGAAAGAGAGAGAGAGATACGGAGAGAGAGAGAGAGAGATCGGCGGAAAAGAGAGAGATCGGGAGAGAGAGAGAGATACGGAGAGAGAGAGATCGGGGGAAGAGAGAGAGAGACGGAGAGAGATCTGGGAAGAGAGAGATTGACGGTTTTGATCAAGTTTCTTTTTGTCTAGTCAGCATTTGGTTCTATTTTGTCTAGTCAGCACAAAACCGCCGTGCCATGTTATCCCTCGTTCCTTCCCATCATGGCCCCCTTATCCCTTGTTGAAGATTGTTAACAGATATGGATCTTCTCGGTAAATCAACCTGTATTGCATTCATTGATTAGGCCACCTTTACTTGATCCATGGAGTGTAGTCGAAGGAGCCTTTCTTCTAGAACGAGTGTAGGTGTTGGTTTTTGAAAAGTGGATTGCATCTCTGTCGTAGAGTCACAAACGTCCCAACAAAATAACAATGGATCTTCATTAGGACCATGCCACTATTAATTGCCATACACGACCTTCCAAATCTGAGGTGGATTAAGCAACTAAGCATATTCACCACAGTCATCTGAGAATTGTTGTTAAGCTATCCTAGCTTGTACCGTCAAGGTTTAATTTCTGCTTGAGCTTAAACCTCGTAACAAGTTCGGTAGTCACGGTTTCTTAGTGATGCCCTCATCTATCATTATGGATCACAACCTTGTACAACAATCAACAAATGTTTCAAATTTTTCTTCTTTTAGTGGGCTACTTACTGTTTCAAATACTTTTCTTCTTTAGTGGGCTACTTACTGATTGTCAAGAACTAAGGCTACACTTCTGCATTTCCTTCAGGCTCAACATGCGGGATTTTCTGTTATTTTTCAAAATTTTCTTCTTCTTTCATTTCTTCAGCTAGTAATGGTGTTCTTGTTGTACACATATGCTGGCTGTGTGACTATTTGCCCGCATTTGAACTGGGTTAATCTTTGGGCCCTTGTCTATCCTCTGTCTGCTTTACTGATGGTATTATACTATTATGGACTTCAGACGGATTGAGATGCTATATCCATTTACACAATTCAAACAAATGAATAATGATCACGTGAAGGTTTTGTCGATTGAGTTTCTATAGTCCATTTGCATGATTCCAACTGGTGTATGTTAAACTGATTACTTGACTATATTTTTTTGCCGAGTAATGAAGGTGTTCGGAGACAAACACGGGAGTGTCATCCATTTATATGAGAGAGACTGCAGTGTGCAAAGAAGGCACCAGAAGATAATTGAAGAAGCTCCAGCAGTAAAGCTCACATGTTCTGTTGCTACTTCAGTGTTTGAAATTGATATATTTTATTTCTTTTAACTCTGTTGGTGCAGCCAAATGTTATTGATGAGTTCCGCTCACACCTGGGTGAAGCTGCTGTTGCTGCTGCCAAGGTGACATGCTTCTAAATTTCCTTTGGTTTTGTAACTTGTTTGATTTTACTTGAATTGCAACATCAAAGGTCCTTTAATCTAGAACGTTCCTTCAAGTTTTGATTGTAGGTTTAGTTTTTCAAGTGACATCTATGATACAATATTTTCCAGCATGGCTTGTCCATTAGCTTGTTGCTTTTGATAACCTATTACTTTTTTCCGTCTTCCACTGGATACTTCTTCTATAATCTGTAGATGACTGGCCTCTTTTCCATAGTTGCAGCTGTATTCTTTTAAAATGTTCAGCAGATCATGGATCAAAATATCGGCACCGTTCGCCGTATTGGCTGGTCCCAAAACCTTACACGTATCAGTATAGGCCGTATCGATTTAGACCTTTTTCTCAAAAAAAATCTGAAATATTCAAAAAATCGAGAATAATTTGAAGTGTTGGTTTAGATTAAGTCAGAAGACATTTGACATAATTATTTTCGCTTGGGCTGCAAAGTTATTAAAGTCAGAAGACTTTTTCCTATTATGCCGTTGTCATAGGACCTTCTGGTGTTTATGTGCATTAGAAAACAAGAAATAGGTACGTACCGGTCCTCCTAAGTTGTTAAAGTCAATGTATGGCTGATCATTCTTGACTGTTCAGGGATTTGATTTATTGACTTTAGTTGTTTATGAAGTCAAGTGTATATTATTACTACTCTAAGATGTAACTTAGAACAAGTCACGACTCTGCTGGGAAAACGAATTCTGAAATGATCAATCATAAGGTCACAAGACTCACAACTCAAGCATCAATAAGTAATACTAAACACTAAAATGGAAGATAGTACACTACACAAGTCATAATTTCATAACACATAAAACTAATTGAAAAACAACACACACACATAGACCTAAGTCTAGAACAAAAAAAAATATAAAGTCTAGAACATCAGCTCAAAGCAAAAAGAGAACTAGTGTGTGCATAATATAGAGAAGTACAGACACTCAAAACTCACACCACCAGGAAACAAAAAGATGACCAAACACCATCATGACACTGCTGAGGATCTGCTGCTGCCCAAGGAGAATCTGGTGTATTGATCCATCTGGTCCACCTCTCATCCAGACTTGGTGAGCCTATAGTTTCGTTAGTCGGCTATTGTGATCTGCAACAGTGGTCATGATCTGATTCTGGGACTACATGATCTGGCCCAGTTGTGGAGAGATTGATTCCAAGGAAAGCGACGAAGACAAAGACAGGCCATCGGTGGAGAACGTAGTAGCAGGAACATGAGTGCGTGCTGATGTAGGGGTAGGTGTAGATGCAGAAGCATTAGTAGAAGCACCAACAATTGCAGTTTGCAGAGACTCTCTCATAGCTATAACCAACTCTGGTTCTGAGTCCTCATCCTCAATGCCAAACATCTCTTCTTTACATGATTCCACTTCTTGTCTTTTTATATTTACTTGGACATCCTTCTTTTCTTTTGAGTTAACTAATGGTACATTCCCTCCCTCTTCACTTCAGTTGGCACCTCCTTACGCCCAATCACTCCAAGTGTTGCTTCAGTCTCGTGATACCCCCATTTATGACCTCCTACAATAATTGCACTTAATTTTGTTCCAAAATTTGGAATTTGGGACCTATGCGACAATGACAGATCAATTTCTCTAAATTACTCTTCCATACCCGTTACACAAATAGAACTCATTAATTATTTAAATCATTTTTTAACTTTATACAAAAATAAAAAACTTCTAATTATGATACAAATAAGTTGGATATTAAAAGTTTATGATTGATCATTGAGTAAAACACGGGTTGCCATTGTAATATATGATTAATTTGAGTTAATTCAATCCAAATTTTGATAACACCCAAATTGGTACGATCCCATCACCTGAATCAAGTTTTTCTTAAAAAAAATTTGAATGCTAATGTGTTGATTCTTGCTATTAACATGTTTTAACAACTTGCAATAGAGCAAATTGCTGAAAGTCAAGTCAAATATCAAACCCCCTAAATTCGTGTGCAATGTTTAAAATGTCCGTATAGTTTGCAGGATCGGTCGACAGTAGACCGAGTTGTATCGGTCAGTACGACTTGGTATTTGACCAGTTCGAACACGGAATTGGTCGACACTAGACCGAGTTGTACTGGTATCAGTCGGTTCAAATCGATACTGGGAAGGTGAATGACTTAAAAAAAAATGCATACTGGATCGATCCTACACTACCGTATCTGTTGGTATTGGTCTGACTCGGTCGGTACAGGTACGGGTATTAGAGGGGGTATCGATCATGGCTCGGTCTGGAACCAGTGTGTACCGGCCTGTACATACCCGTATTGGTCGAGTTTTAAAGCCCTGTTCATATGAACCCATTGCCTCCGATTTTTTTGATCATTTTCAATTTCGGAGGCACAAATCTTCCAAAATGTATGGATTTAACATTTGAATATGTTTAAATGTTAGACCATTACTCAACAACAAATTAAATATGATTTATTTGAACAAATTATACCTTTCTCCTAAAAATTGAGTTTTGAGAGCTTCATGAGTAAATCAACCTTCAATTCGTCAAAAGGGTCTAGAAAATGCCTTAAATCCCTGGATCAGCTCTCTCCCACCTCTTCACAAGCTAAAATTCCCAAAAAAGCCTAGAAACTGAACCTACTAGCTAAAAAAGGCTTATAAACAGCCGACCGATATGTTTTGATAGGTATGTACCGGTCATACCGGCTGGTACAAAGACCGATACCTGCGTTACGACCAGTACGATCAATACCATGGCAGTATAATATCGGTACAGACTGATACCCATTACATACTAACAAATTTTATGATCCATGAGGTTGATATATTATTTATCAACCAGAAAGCCTTACTATATCATAGGTAATAGCAACTGCACATATATTGTGCCGTTAAACCATAAAAATATTTGTTTCATTTATGATATAGGGCATATGTATACTAAATTGCTATGATTCCATATGATTTCTAGAGTTTGTTGTGCAAGAGTATTTGTAACATCCCGCCCCACATAGATATGATATTGTTCGGTTTACCCGTGTTTACACAAGATCTTCCTAGGAGGACACCCATTCTAGTATTTCCCTCACCCAAACGTGCTTAACTACGAAGTTCTTATGGGATTCGCAGCGGCTCACGGTTTTAAAGGGCGTCATATCTGTTTGGGGTGAAAAATTATATTTAGAGACAATCTCTTTCTCTCCAGCCGAAGTGGGACTAATTTGGGGGCTTGGACACCTCATGTCATATAGGGCATATGTATACTAAATTGCTATGATTCCATATGATTTCTGGAGTTTGTTGTGCAAGAGTATTTGTAACATCTCACCCCGCATATATATAATATCGTCCGCTTTGCTCGTGCTTGCATGAGGTCTTCCTAGGAGGCCATCCATCCTAGTATTTTCCTCGCCCAAACATGCTTAACTACAAAGTTCTTTTGGGATTTGCAGCGGCTTACGATTTTAAAACATGTCATTTCTGTTTAGGGTGAAAAATTATATTTATTGCCCATAATCTCTTTCTCTCAAAGCGATGTAGGACTAATTCAGGGGCTTGGACACCTCACATCACCTCATCCATCTTGGCTTTCCCCGCCTTAGGACTCTTGGATGTTGGTTGTCACAATTCACCCCCTTAAGGGTCACTCGGCCTGGTCCCCACTGCAAGATCTCAATAAGGGCTACTTCAGGAATTACTTTATCTAAAAACAAGTCCTGGAACTTGTTCCAAGTGACCTCTGCCTGGTCCCCATTGCAAGATCTCAATACCATCTCCCATTAGTGGTTTGCCTCGCCCTCGAACACGAAGGTTACTAAGGGAACATGGGCTTCTGGAGGAAGATGGTGTTGAGATCCAACGGTGGGGATCAGGCAGAGGTCACTTTGGACGAGTTCAAAAACGTGTTATTTAGAGAAGTAGTTCCCCCCGCGCAGTGTGTTGGGTTTTAGGTCTTCCACCTCTCTTTTGTGGGACAACACCGACAAGTCCACTTTTCATAATTAAACAAACTAAAGAAGTAAAGATAAAACTCGTAGTTACCGTACCTTTATGCTTTACTATGTTTCTAGCGCACCTTAGTAGTTAGCCTTGTTTACCTCACTACAAGCTACCTTAGTTCTGTCGTACTTCTTTTATAGTTTTGGTTTGCTGTTGCACACTTTTGTTCAAATTTAAAATTATTTGGCTTCCCGTTAACACTGTTTTTCTGTAAAAGTTAAATTGCATGTATATATTTCTTTAGTAGCTTGGTTTTGTCACTGCTCCTGACCCCCTCCAGTTTTCTGAAGCGCATGTATTTTTCAGCAGTATACTTGTCGACAGTAGGGGTAGTTTGCAGAAGCTAGAGTAGTGGTAGTCCCTTTCTCAGTGTGAGTGTGCATGTGGCAACTAGGAGTGTCTAATTCTCTTTCTTTTTAGTTGGTTCTTTTCTTTGTTAGGATGATTTATTAATGATCCAAAAAATGTGTTAATGGGACAGTATTCAATATGCATCTGTTTTTATTTTGTAGATTTTTTGCATCTGTTTTGGGTGTTACCTGGAGATTTATTGTGCAATGTTGGGAGTCTTTGGTAGGACTACCTTGTGGAAGATTGGATAGATGATTATGGCTTTTAAGCCTATACACAAATTTAATATCATGGCTTCCTTTTTCTCTTTGTAAGGACTGTATCAAAGTACTTGTACTGACTTCTAAAAAAGTGACCAATGTTGTAAAAAAATTCAGTTAATGATAATGTTTGATTTTGTTCATTTGTTTGTTGTCTTGTTAATGATCAGTGAAGTGATTACATACCCTGATGCTTGGTAGATATTCTTTTCCACCTATCTAAGCAAGCTTTCTCGTCAAGGTATTCTGTCTAACTTTATTAATTTGCACTGTTGGTGGGCTAATGTCCTATTACCCCCAGACAACCTTTTCCTGATGTTCTGATTAATGTCAGTATCAGAGTTCTACTTCTAATTGGATTTTTTGCATATATACGCACCTAGCAAAGTTTGATTTTGCAGGAAAACTCCTATGTTTACAAAATTCTCTGGGCACCCTTCACATATCTCGTTTTTTGTAAAAAAAAAAACCCATGTAGCTGATTTTTTTACCATTTTAACATTGTACTACTCGAAGTTTATGCATATGAGCACCGGAGACTGCCAATGGTATAATGGTCATAAAGTTGGCTATATGTTTTTATTTTCCAAAATCAAGATATGTGAAAGGTGCCCAGAGAAATTTGTAGAACATAGACGGCTTTTGGTAATATCAAATTTTGTTGGGGTATTTATGCATAATCCCTTTATAATTCCCTGTTATACTTCACCCATTCTTGTAACTCTTGATTAAATTTCATTGTTGTCATAGCAATACTCTTACCTGGGAAAGGTATCTGATTATCTGGAAGCATTTTGTGCTGTTTTTATTTAGCTTATAGATGTCTGCTAGAGCCATTTTTTAGTCATCTAAGCTTCATTTTGTCAATCATCTGTATATGAGTCTTTGTTTCTTTATTTGCTTTCACTATTAGATTTTACAAGAGCCTTACTCTTTTATGCTGCATTTTTTTTGGCTCGATAACAATTGTGTATGGCTTTGACTATTCGAGAAGGCAGTTGGTTATCACAATGCTGGGACAGTGGAATTTATAATGGATACCACTTCGGGCCAATTTTATTTCATGGAGATGAATACCCGTCTCCAGGTACTGTGATCATTTCCATAACATGATGTTTAATGTGCAAGACATCAATGAACATATATGTGGAATGTCTGTGGTTTGTAAATAATAAAATTTGGGTGTGGTATCTATTGAATGCACATTGTTTTCCCTCAAGAAGTTTATAATAGTTGTGTGGACAACATGCCTAATGGTAACGTAATAATTTACAAGGTTGAACACCCTGTAACTGAGATGATTGTTGGTCAAGATCTGGTGGAATGGCAGATTCGTGTTGCAAATGGAGAACCTCTACCCTTGACACAGACACAGGTGCCTTTGAATGGTAAACTTTGTTGAATATCCGATTTCAGATGCAAGTTTAGAGATTTTGCTTTTCGTATTATAGTGATACGATTGTGATTATGCTATCCCGATTCAGTCTTTGCCTTTTCTTTTGGCAGCACTATGATATGTCATTGGATTCTCCAACATGTTATTATTCAACAAATTTTAAATTTTCATTTGATTTTTTTTTTCTGGTTAAACATAGGAGATGCATTGGACGGGTTTCAATTTGCAAGCCCAACTTGTACACTAATAATAATTTTTGAGCCCTTGTATAGTATTTAAGTACATTCACTCTTTGCCTTTTCTTTTGGCAGCACTATGATATGTCATTGGATTCTCCAACATGTTATTATTCAACAAATTTTAAATTTTCATTTGATTTTTTTTTTCCTGGTCAAACATAGGAGATGCATTGGACGGGTTTTTTTAACTAATCTAAAAAGCAGTGCAGCAATTTTTTTAACTTCCCATCTCAGAGTAACAGTAAATAATAGATGAATGTGACAATAAGAGGCTCTGTGAAGAAGCTGCAAGCTGGTTGGAAGTGAGATAAAATTGCCAATCAAAATGGTTATTCATCTCAATATCCTTTGTTCGCTTGTGAAAAGCTGAATCACTATTAAGTGGTCCATGCGAGAGCTAGAATGGTGCCAAGTAGACTAGCTAGGAACAGATTCAAGTTAGCATGACCCGAAGAACAGTATAAAGAGTGGTTATAAAGTAAAAACAAGAAAGAAAATTTAAGAGATTGATAGGAAGAGGTGAAAGGCCAGCAAGATCCTGAAAGTGGTGTAGCCTCAAACTGCCTCCAGACAACGAACCAGAACCAAGAAAAATGCTGTCGTGCATCCTTTATTTGTTGAGGATGGCAGTGGTCATGCCTTCTGGTGACAGTGAGCAGCAAATAGCCCATTAGTCCCACAATGGATTGGATGCCATTGTTAACCACTTACCCAGATTCTGTTGGCAGCTGGGCAGGAACACTGTGCAAAAGTATTAGAATATTTTATTATTTCTCTAGATGACATGAGCACATCGAACATGGGTGATTAGCTCTGAATGATTGGAGGGTAGGTTTTCAAAGCATTCCCTGAGCTCGGGAGGCTTGGGGAGACTATCGCAGAGCTCTGGTACAGTGAACTTGAGGAGCAAAGTTGGATCATGTAATAACTTCAAAGTATAAAATTACACAGTGCCACAGTGGCCTATTGCCCTTTCTTGTGTGGTTTGTAGGTACCATACATTATAAACATGTAAATACGTGATACACATTAGTATATGCATCTCTAACAATCTTTGTTTATTTTTCCTTTGTTATAGGACATGCCTTTGAAGCTAGAATTTATGCTGAAAATGTTCCTAGAGGATTTCTTCCTGCTACCGGAACTCTGTATCACTACCGGCCATGCTTCGCTTCACCATCAGGTAATTCAGATTATCATAACTTATTCTTCCTAAATCCCCTTCTTGCTATTTAATATTGATATTTTCAAGCAGTGCGTGTTGAAACGGGAGTGGAAGAAGGAGATGCTGTCAGCGTGCATTATGATCCGATGATAGCTAAGCTTGTAGTTTGGGGAGAAAACCGCAACGTGGCATTAGTCAAACTAAAAAGCTGCTTGGCAGACTTTCAGGTTCATTAAGTCTTAACTTGTGTACATGAGGTTGAGGATCATTTTGGTTTTAATTGATTCTGCACTCTTAGCTTGAGCTTTATGGCACCCATGGGTATTGTTGCATGGGCACGGATGAGGGTGTTGTATACTTGTATTCAGTTGATTGTCAAAATTTTTGACTCAGCACATATAAAAATGAACGTGTAGGACATTTTTATATTATATTAATAGAATGTAAATAAGTATCCACTAGGTAGTGTTCCTTTGTTTACACTTTACGCAGAGCACACAAGGGAGTCCTTTAGACACTGTATCCATTGTGTGATACTTTATAACACATGTTTATATATAACACATACTAGTGTTATAATAATCACTGTTGCCCTCGTTTGTTTTCTTTTGTGTTTTACTTGACATTAGACGTGCCATTTTGGAAACTCTGACTCAATCTTGAGGTTTTTACTCAAGGATAAAATTAGAAAATAACTCATATTATCTGAAGCATGTTCACTTTAGGGCACTTGTCGACCAATGAGAAAACGTGTCCCTTCCCAGGGGTTATCTTAGTAAGGTTTTTTTTTAAACCGAAAATCCGCTACCACGTCTTTGCAGGTTGGAGGCTTGCCAACAAATGTTAGTTTTCTCCAAAAACTTGCAAATCATTGGGCCTTTGAAAAGGGCCTAGTTGCTACACATTTCATTGAGCATTATAAGAGTGATTTATTCATTGACGCAACTGATGAAGTACCAGCGGAAGCATATGTTGATGCTAAGGTTGGTGCAAGCTTTGTTGCTGCCTGCATTTGTGAAAAGGATCACATTTTTTCAAAGGAAGCTTTCTTGGGTATGTTGAACATATTTTCTATATTTTCTTCTGGCTTGCAATGCCTGGTGTTCATTTGACCACTTGCATCTTATAAGACATCAACTTGTACAGGCGGGGACCCGTTACTTTCACTATGGTACACTCATCCACCATTTCGAATGCATCACTCTGCCAAGCGTACAATGGAACTTGAGTGGCATAGAGAAGTTAAAGACAACAGCAAAGAGGTTTTGAAACTTGTCATTACTTATCGACCTGAAGGAAGTTATTTCATTGAGGTACTAGCTTATATATCGATCCTAGATGATAAAAAGTGATATGAAAGGCTAAGCTTCTTATTATAGTCGATTTGAAACCAGCTGTTACCTATCAATCTGATGGATTTTTAATTTAGGCATGGATGTGTTAATGCAAGATGATGTCGTACAATCAAGGTTTTAAACTTTGATTCGTGTTTGGTTTTGGTTTTGGTCTAGGTTGAAATCAAAATTTCGATCAAAATGGTGGAAATTTTTTGAAATGGCCCAGAAAGGAATATTTTACTGGATTTTGTTTTGAAAATTAAAATTTAAGTCTTTTATAGTTGTGCATGCATATTTAATTGAATTATTTGAAGAAAACACACCAAAGCTTGAATTATTTATATAAATTTACATTGTTTACGTCACGAAGAAGACAAAATTACTCATATTTGCTCGTCCAAGTGAACTCTTCTTCACTCATCCAAGTGTCCAACTCAATTCATCATCATTAGCCCTTGACGCACCAGCGCCATTGTAACCTCCGGCTGACGGACCAGGTCCACTGTCGCTGGGTCCAAACTGTGCCGGCATCTAGTCTCTCTCAGTTCACTCCCGCTAAGTCCGTCTTGAATCTAAGACCGTTTGTCGATATTAAGCCCTCTCCTCTTCTGTCTCGATATCATCTGGTTCTGAATGACCCCTGATAGATAGAGTATGGATCCATCCCTTCTTCGGTAGCCTGGGGGTACGAATCTGAACTCTTTCATATTCCCCACTCCTTAATAAAGTGTGAATGATTATTTTGACCTCAGTCGGGGTCTACAAGCATTCTGCTACATCGGACAAGCAGCCGACAAAGTGTAACTTTAGCCGTGTAACACCTCCACTTCCGATCTGTTTGGCACAATATGCACACTGCGACTTCTACTTCTTTGCGTGATGCCAACGTACGTCTTTTGATCCTGAATCCCTGTGCGGGAGAGGCTGTGAGATCATCTATAAAAAAAAATTAAAAAAATAATAAAGGTTAAATTTTAAGTTATTGTAATTTGTAAATAGTTAATACATATTAATTTCTATATTTTTGTACCTTGCGACGAGAACCCACAAATCAGGCAGCGATATCAGGGGAATCCGGCGAGGTCTGATGATGATTTTCGATGAATCCGGCGAGCTCCGACGTTAAAATCCATCAAGACCTGCATCGAATTCCAGCGAAATCTGGTGATATCGGCCAGGTCGGCTTAGAATTCCAGTGGGGTTTCGATGATTTCGGTTGAAATCCGACGAAGTTGGTTGGTTTTGACCGAAACCTGATGTTTCGATCGACCCCCCCCCCCCATTTAAAGGCCCCACATTTCCTAAACAGACCCACAAATTTCACGAAATTTGTGGGTTGGTTTCGGTCGAAATGATCAAAATGCCCACGAAACAATAAAACTTTGGAGAAGTGGACACTTTGTTTTAGTAGGAAGTAAAACCCTATAAAAGTGAGAACCTTGATCCAAGAGTATCACCTTTACCTTGAACAAGTATGGCTTGCATTTCGGGTGCACCACTTTTTCGGTGGGCCTTCAATCCAGTGCCCAAATTTCTATATGCCATGACCTTTTCATCTGATGTCCATTTTTAGTATTCTATATCCCAAAATAACCTATCAACGAGCAATATGACTTGACAATTGAACACAGCTCGATAGCTCCACATTTTTTTAACCTATTTTTGGCTTGCCTGATAGCTCAAAACACACGTAGAAACCAAAATGTATTATTTGTAGTAATGTTTGATCTGGTCATATCTCTTAATCCAGGGGAAATGTGCGAATCCTCTACAGGGTGAACCGGTTGTACATGATGTCAATTAGCTGCACATAAATCTTGAGCATGTTTATACATTTCTTTTTATGGCGACATTTATTCTTTACTAATAGGAGGAATCCGACTTGCACATGGGGTGGTACGAACCTCACTTTTATTAATCAAAAGCCCATGTAATTGTTTGTTTACCAATCTATCATCAAGGAAAGCATAGAGGGGAATCCTATTTTTAGAAATTCTTTTTTTTTTTCTCTTCTACTTTTCTAGATTCTGAAGATTAAATAGAGGGGATTGAAGGAGGTAGTTCCTTCTTTCCCATCGGTTCAAGAATAGTAATCATCAAGTTATTCATGCTTCTGCCGTTTCTATGACTGCTCCAATGCCAATATATACTCCATAAACCCTTTAGAGGTGTTATGAAGGCTTTTTTTGACACAATAAGGATTCTCAAAGGGATAAAAGAATATAAAATAAAGGTAAAGTCGATACCCACAATCATGAGGGAAAGAGTAGAGGTTGTCGGTTGACCACATGCCATTATTCATTTCCAAAATAGGGACCAGAGCCTCCTTATCTTTTAGGTATTGGTTTTTACCTCTTCTTTCTCCTTTGACCTTTGGGCTTTACCTGAATTAACAACCCTACTGAAGCAAAATTACAGCAATTTGTCTCCCTAGAACATTCTTTTTACCTCTTTATTCCTTCTCTGACTTTGGGCTTTATCTTTCAAACTGGGTTGTATCACCTCAACTTTATTAACTATGTTAAGCATTCATGATTATATTTGAAGTAGTTGGAATCAAAGAAACTGCTGTAAATACATAAAATATAAGCAAGTAATTGATAATCGGCACCATTATCATCCGTAAACACAAGGTTTTTCATCCTTTTTAGGAACATCTTCCTTGAATTCACAGTGTCAACAATCAGTAAGTCTGCACAGCTAGCATAATAGTGCATTACACAAGACCAATTATACATTTTAATGGCCTAACTGAAATCGACATCATTAAGTGTATTCCTAGCATTAGTTGATTCGACACAAGACCAACGTCACCAACCTCCCTTAGCTCAACAAGATGGAGTCGATATGGAGCACAATTCTAAGAGAAAAGGTTCAAGGTTAAAATAAACTAAAAATACACCTTCTATTTAAGATAAAGTATAAAAGCAAGGAAGAGAGGAAATGGAGAGGTATGAGGCCCTCAGTTGAACCACGAATAAAGATAAAGATGTCGTCTGCCTTCTTCGAGAAGTTACTACCGACATCACTTAGAAATGGGGCCAATAGGTGAACCACACGGTTTTCAAACTAAATCTGACTGGAGCTTCTTTAAGGAGTTGACTGCATCGAGGCATGTTGTCATACAGCTGTATGAATGGATTAAAATGTTGGCTCTTTTCAAGATGGTTGTAATCTCTAAGACTCTGATTACACGTTTGGTCATATTGATTTTGATGTAATGCAATTTGATCATTCATTTTATCATATTCCAGTTTGTAGATCCATGTAGGTTCAAGATCTGGCTTGCAGGAGAACATCTGTCCATATCGTATAATACTACCTTCAAAGTTGTGCAGTATAGATGGTAATAAATCAGAATCCATCAGCAAGTCCAGTAATATATGGCTGTTAGGTGGAAGTTGATTTTGGCAATGTAAACCAGCACATCAAGCTATATCTCATGCATTAGTGATTGGGCTTACATTCTACTTACTGCACTATTGCAGAGAATATTTACTTCAATTAGGTAATCTGAACTGCTAGTCCTTAAGGACCAGCAGATGACCAAGACCAGGATGGTGATGTTGTTTCCTAATGGCTGAAAGCTTGTAGTTCTCTAATTCTGCTGCTAGTAGCCATGTAGAGGCTGTTATGTTGAAAGTGATGCAGGCTGATTTTTTGTCAACTCGTTTTAGATTCTCGATATTTACGAGTTTCGTCCATAATTAGGTTCATCTCTGTACAATTTCTTTCGTACTGTTGTTGTATTAGTTATTTACTTCTGCCTACTTGTCTTATTGTTCTTGGCATTGCATGTAGCTGGATGTTCTACTTTGACATTTCATATCTATTTTTTTCACTAGTGTATTATCTCATAACCCATATATCTGATGCTTCAGTCTTACATTACCAGATTGAAGATAGCAATTCCCCTGGTTTGGATGTCAAAGTTACGCATTTAAGAGATCATGATTTCAGAGTTGATGCTGATGGATTGAGCACTAATGTTAGCTTGACAATGTATTCCAAGGTAGTCTTTTTCTCTGTTTATCTTTGGGTTATCTATAGACTAATGTTTGCATGCATTGCTTCTTGAAAAGCCATTATTTGTCATCTGACTTGCATCAAGGAGCAAATTCTTATCCCTCATGTTCCTCACTTAAGTGGCTTATCCTGACCTAATGCCATCAGGATAGTAGCAAGCACATACATATATGGCACGGAAAGCATCATCATCATTACAGACAAGCAGCAAGGCTCGAGCATTCTACTGATGATGGACCCCAGGACAAACCCAGTTTTGAGTTGGCATCTCATCCTAAAGGAAGTGTTTTGGCGCCTATGGCTGGTTTAGTAGTTAAGGTTTTGGCAGAGAATGGTGCATGGGTGGAGGAAGGACACCCTGTTTTGGTCTTAGAAGCAATGAAAATGGAGGTATTTATGAGCGCACTTTTGATCCATACAACTGATTTTGTTGTTTGTTTCAAGAACCATGTGATATCTTTCTGTGATTGTGTTTGTTTCAGCATGTTGTCAAGTCTCCCTGTGCTGGGTATGTGGACGGTCTTCTGGTTGCTCCTGGCCAACAGGTCTTTGACACGAGCGTTCTTTTCAGTATTAAGGTATACATTCCTATTTACTGCTTTTTGCTTTGTGCGATACGGCCACTATTCTATTAGTGTAACATGTTGATGAATTACATTTTTCTCCAGGGGTCATACATGCACACTATGCCTAGCACTTATGTATGCATGCCTCTTTGTTAATTGTTTTATACAATTTTAGCTCCCGAATTGGCAACAGCTAGAAAATCGTTTAGGTAAAATTTGAAGTTATATCTCAAGTATCATTGAAGGTAGATGTTAGTTATTCTCACGAATTAGTGTTTCTGTTTGAGTGCTGGGCAAGTCTGGTTTCTGGCCTACACACATGCCCTAGCCGAATAGTCAGATGTCTAACTGGACCCTGATACAAGAGAAAACATGAACTTCACAACCTGGATCTGATTCTTTTTTTTACCTGGATCTGATTCTGAAGGCAATATACTTGACCCACATACAATTATGACCAAGTCTCTTGCCATAATAGTTCTGAAGTCTCGATCAGTAGGGCATATATTAAGTTTTTACGTAGGTGGGAAAGGAACGACCTTGAGGACAAATTGGAGCTGTAAACGGGTCATATTCGTGCAAGATTCAAATTAAAACCAAATAAGCTAGTTGGGTTCGGGCTCAGATTTAGGTCTGTTCCTGTTTTACTTGTCAGATTCGGTTGAATTTGAGTCTAGGTCAAATCTTCTGTTGAATACAAAATCATTATGTCCATGAATATTTCATTCCAAACTTGTTAAATGGTTAAATTGAGCATCCTTTCCAACACAAAACAATATTATAGGGTCTTCTATCTCAACCTACTGTATGACATTAATGATAAACCTAGCATTGTTGATGCATGTTGATAAATATATGCTGTGGTAAACCAATAAAGGTATCAAATGCAGAAATTTGTAAAGTAACTATCTAATAATGACATAAACTGCAAATAGATGATGTCTTGATACTTGATTGTTGTAGGAGACCTAGGGTTTTGGAAAAACTACGGTAGGGATTGTGCTCTGTTATGAAAACGTAGGATCAAATGTGAGATTGCTCGAAGTTTGTACAACGAATGTGCTCGGAAAGTCAAACTTGGTAGGATTCGGGATAGTATGTGTACGAAGGCATTTTGCAATCGGAGTAGTATCCAGTTGTCAAACCAGGGGAACTTGGGAGTGTTAGATATTATGTAGCAGAAATTCTGGGGAAAGAGATTTGTGCCCAACTATAGAAATTTAATCTAGGGTTACAATCTGCGGTTTGATGAAGTAGAGGCTATAGGATGATAAGTGAAAACTAAAAGTGTAAAATTAGAGGTAACTAAAAGAAGAAACAAATTGATAAGTAGTGGCCTTGCCGCACTGCACACCAACTTCAAGACTTCAAGACTTCAAGTCTTCGAGCTTCAAGGTGTTGCATCATGAGGGACCAAGGCACCACACTAAGGCAAATTGCATCAACAATTAAAAGGAGCTTCAAGCAAATTACATTGATCTACTATGGGTTTGTGGTCCTATTTATAGATTACAAAATCTTTAACTAGAAATAATTCTCCCATCCTGAAGGGATTAGGATTCCTAACATCACAATGTTACAATCACCATAATTCAATGATAACTTGTGACTCCCCTTACATGTACATTTATGGATCTGAAACCAGCATAAACCCCAATCCTAGTTGACTTGAAACTTCCTTAACCCAATGTTATACTAATGTAGACATCAAATTATTGACTAAAGCCAGAAAACCAGAAATTTGGCTAAGTCTGGAAGGCATTATTTCCTTGATGACCAGGGAAAACCTCTCTACAGTCTGAAATTTGACTAAGTCTGGAAGGCACTATTTCCCTAGTGACTAGGAAATCTCGATCTGCACTCGGGAATTGGGCTAAGTCTGGGAAGCATTATTTCCCTGATGACCAGGAAAATCTCCATCTACACTAAGAAATTTGGCTAAGTCTGGAAGGCATTATTTCCTCGATGACTAGGGAAATCTCGATCTATACTCAGAAATTTGGTTAAGTCTGGAAAGCATTATTTCCCTAGTGACCAGGGAAATCTCGATCTGCACTCTGAAATATGGCTAAGTCTGGAAGGCACTATTTCCCTAATGACCATGGAAATCTTTCTCTACAATCATAAATTTGACTAAGTCTGTAAGGCACTATTTTCGTAGTGACCAAGGAAATCTCTATCTGCACTCGGGAATTGGGCTAAGTCCGAGAAACATTATTTCCCTGATGACCAGAAAAATCTTTCTCTATACTTAGAAATTTGACTTAGTCCTGGAGGCACTATTCCCCTAGTGACCAGGGAAATCTCGATCTGTACTCAGAAATTTGGCTAAGTCTGAGAAGCATTATTTCCCTGATGACCAGAGAAATCTTTTTCTACACTCAGAAATTTGACTAAATCTGGGAGGCACTATTTCCCTAATAACCTGAGAAATCTTGATCTATACTCAAAAATTTGGCTAAGTCTGGAAGGCATTATTTCCCTAATGATCAGGGAAAACTTTCACTATACTCTGAAAATTTGACTAAGTCTAGAAAATGGGAGAGTAAGAAAAATGCTATATCCCTATCATCCAAAGGCTACCTCTAAGTCAGTAGAATAATACTTAGAGATAAGCATCCTTTGACAAGCTGATATACAAGGCAGAAGAATAATCAAGCTCAAGCTCCTACAAGTAAGCTTACGCTAGATTCAACAGACTCGTTGAGTCCATCAAGTCAGAAAAAGACCGGATCAAGAGTTAACTTTGTTAAAGTTTGAGTCGCAGTAAGTCGATTCGGATCCAAGACCTGAACCACAAGTCGTTTTAATCAGACCATTTCACTCAAACTCAAAAGGATTAACTTCCAGTGGAAGTTACAAAACCACTTTAACATTATCTAATCATCAAGGAGTTATGTAAACCACCTGGAAGTTTGTCTAACCATCCAAGGGAGTTATAGAACTACCGGGAGTTTGCTTTAACCACCCGAAGTAGTTATTCTCTACAATAACTACTTCGACCCTTATAAAAGGGGGGGATAGAAAAAGATGAGAGGATCTTTGGCCATAGCAACAAGAATCTACAAAACTTCCGACTGAAGATACTTCAAAGCTCCAAGAAATCCCGGAGAAGAAGGATCAAAGATCGAAGCAAACCAAAGAAAATCGAAGACCGAAGATCGAAGGTCAAAGATTGAAAATTGAAGATTCAAGTCCAAAGCAAGTCGAAGAACGAGTGAAGAACATGTGAAGATTCTAGAAGAAGAAGAGTAAAGCAAAGTTCCTGACCTATCACGCGCAAAGCCCTGAAGGATCAAGCATCGCAACGCTCTTCTCTTTTCATTTTCTTACTTGTTGTAATCTTTGTACTTCGAAATTGAGTATCAAAGGATCTTAGACGAATTTTTCCGCAATCTTCTGATATATTTTGTACTCCGCTCCCTCAAAGCGAGTCCTTTGAAATTTGTACTTGAGTGAAAATCAAATATTTGCTCATACAACTAAAGTAAGAATTTTAAACACTATCCTACTAAAATAAGATTCCTGAACTAATCTAAAAAATAAACAAAAATACTCAAGAAGTTACAAAGAAAATAAGAAAACAGAGAAAAATCTCTAAGACTCGTATTAAACACAATGGTTTTGCCAGAGAATCCATCATCTATGAATGCTATCCCTTGTAGGAATCCTAATTTGAGTGGGAAGCCTAGTCCATCAAGGAATTCTACACCGAGTAGGAATCTTAACTCATCAAAGAATTCTATTTAAGCATGACTTTTATTTTGAGCATGAATTCTATTCTAACTAAAAATCCTTTTTCAAATGGTATTCCTTTGCGAATTAGGAATCCTAAACGAAGTGGCATTCCCAGAAATTGTAGGAAACCTTTGTTTCCTCCTTATGCAGATCGAATTACATGTGCTATACTAATATGAGGCATATATAGCAGTAACAAATAATAATAATAATAATAATTATTATATATGAATCATAAAAAGTTTTATTTGATATGTTGTCTAATTATCGGGTTTGGAAACCGACCCAATGTTCTTATCGGATTGACACTTGGGATCCAAACCCATCCATTTCCTATTGATCTGGTCCGGTTTTTGGGTTGTTACATATCATGTACAACCCTATTGAGGGTGTGAATTTGGGGTCGTTTTTGGAAAGTTTTAGGAGTTGGAATTGGAAGGTGATTCTGATGCATTACAAGGAAGAGAGATCCTAAGCAACATTTTTGGAGAGGAGGTAGTAGGGTGGGTGTGCTTGTGGGGGGTGGGCTGGAGGGGTGGTTACGTTTGGGCAATATTGAAACTGTATTTTCCGGGTCTAACAGTAGTAGAAAAGTTGATTTTGTATCCGCATGACTGCTGCCCATTACACAGCTCTTGGATTGCCGCCTCTAGCCTTTTCATATGTGGATTGATGGCTGTTATCCAATTCATGGATTTGCCTCCGCCACAATCATCGCTATAGCTATGGACATCGTAAGACATTGCACGATCGTTGTTGTCAGTGTATCCAGCCCTGCCTGAAAAATGTTTTTGTTAAATGGCTTCTCCAGCCAGAGTATTCCATCTGCAATATTTGTGATTTTTTTGATAGGTCGTACTGTTTTTCTGCCGGTGTTAGTTGCACCTATAATATTTGAATTTACATTAGAGTTCTAGTTTCTCACTGTCTTAACAACAAATGGCACATATAATTCTGACATTTGGAGTTTTCTAATAAGTTTGTGAATAAACTTTCCAAAACTTACGGTTGGTGCAAAATATTTTTTAACATCCATTATTGAATAACATTTTTCGAGTCGAATTGTTTGGCCGAGTTGATGTAAAACCGGGTCGAGTCGGACCGAGTTACTCGACTCGGCTGGCTTTCGAGTCGAGGCCCAATTTCGAGTTTTTAAACAAGGGCAAATTACACTTTACCCCCCTGATGCTTAGCCCTAAATCACTTAATCCCCCTATAGTTAATAAACTACATTTTGCCCCCTTCTATTCTGTTTTGATTAGATTGAAATTACCAAAAGAGGAAATTTAGTACTCGACAAAAGGGGCATTGTGCTAACTTTTAAAACTATAGGGACCGATTTGGAACAAATCAAACTACAGAGGGGTTAGGTGATTTTGGGATAAACTTCAGGGGGGTAAAGTGTAATTTACCTTTTAAAGTTTAAACAATGTTTATATCTATCTGTGTTTACAGACATTCTAGAATTCCATTTGTTTGTTTCCTATATTCCACTCTATTGTCACCTATTTCACCTAAGATCACTTTTTTGTGTGTATGATTACTGTAGCCTGGAGTTTCTCAACCATGACGGTTAACATGATTACGTTGGAAAACAAATCTTCTGAATGTTCAACACTAATATTCTGATTTCGACACTCATGTCTATAAAATAAACTTGAAGGTGTCATGCCGAGGAAAGAGATTCCCCTGAATTCGCAGACTTCGTTGATATCCTGTAATTTAATATTCCTATTATTGCAGATTATTATTTTATGTTGAAAATTCTTTGTTACCATGCTGGTGATCGTCTGAGATTATTCGAAGCTTTAAACTTTGTACATGTTGTTTGTTCTCTTTTGCTTGTAGCCTCAGACAAATGCTTATTCTTTAGTGCACTTCTCTTTCTGGCTGTTCTTTTTCCATCTGCAAAATAAGGCAGCATCATTGCTTCAAATTTCAGCCGAAATTTTGAAATTTTGGCCGAAAATTTTGAAATTTCAGTGAAATATTTCAGTTTCAGTTAGGACGGAAACGAAACAAGCGTCGAAGCCCAATTTTGGTTGATTATGGTTTTTGCTTTCGGAACCGGAACTGGAGCTATAAATTTTGGTCAATTTCGGTTTCAAAACTAAAATTATAAATTTTCAATTCGGTCGAAATTTTAAAATTTGTCAATTTTGGTCAAAATTTTAAAATTTCGGTTTAGGTTTGGACTAAAACCCACGAAACCAAAATTTAAAACATTGGGCAGCATTTAGGAGTGAATCACTAAAATCTTGCAGGTTTTCTCTCTCTCTCTCTCTCTCTCTCTCTCTCTCTCTCTCTCTCTCTCTCTCTCTTCTTTGCAAATGCTAAATGCCCCTGCCCCCAGTTTTTTATGTTCTCTCCCATTACTATTTGTTTGTATCCACAATCTTTCAGTGTGCCCCTTCGACCATTTGACTCGCTGAACAGTGAACACTAAGTACCATGATCTCTTGCTCTGATTGTGTTTAATTAGGTTAACCTCGAACTCATTTTAAACTCGTCTCCTTCATGCTCGATAAATAATGTTCTTGAAGCCTTGTTCATTGGTTTTGCTTGGCTCATGTTTAGTTTTGTACTTTGTTGGTCACTCTTTGCTAATGAATTTCCACCTTGGTATGTATATATGTATGTGGCTCGGGCGCTGAACTCGAGTTCACCTTTCAAATTGTGAACTCGAATGGAGAAGCTGCCACGTGTCCTAAGAAAATCAACTATTGCGACTGAATATATATATATATATATATATATATATATATATATATATATATATATATATATATATATATATATATATATATATATATATATATATATATATATATATATATATATATATATATATAGGGGCATGCTATAATGCGGCATGCGGATGCGGTACGTGCGGCACTGCATCGTAGCCGTCTGATGCACGCGCTGCGTGCATCACATGCACGCAGCAGTGCATCAGACGGCTACGGTACAGTGCCGCACTTACCGCATGCCACATTATAGCATCTCTCTCTCTCTCTCTCTCTCTCTCTCTATATATATATATATATATATATATATATATATATATATATGAGGATGTATATCCAGTCGTTATTGTTGACTTTCGTAGGACATGTGGTATCTTCTTCATTCGAGTTTACCATTTGAATGGTGAACTCGATTTCACCAAACCCTTCCCCCCCCCATATATATATATATATATATATATATATATATATATATATATATATATATATATATATATATACACACACACACACACACACACACACACACACACACACACACACACACACACACACACGCTACCTCTCAAAGTAGTGTTTTTACTGCTTTAACAACCAACCACGATTGCGCCACATGTGATATCTGGCTGGAATCAATATCAACAACCTCCGATCATCTTCATCGGTGATCTCCACTGACACCACCTGTCGGTAACCACCGACAGATGACTCCAGTGATTACTTTTATTGTGAGTCATCCATTCATCACCTTATCTCATCCGGCGACCTCCGACGACATCCACAACCGGTGGCCACATCCAGTGACTTCTAGCATATCCTAATTATGAGTTCAGACGACCTTTATCATCGTTCATGGCTTTGATAGCCACCAAAGACCTGTCAAAGCAACGAAGAACGCTGGTTTCGAAGGTAGCATCTTCTCTCTCTCTCTCTCTTTATATATATATATATATATATATATATATATATATATATATATATATATATATATATATATATATATATATATATATATATAGAGGAATGTTAGGATGCGGCGTGCGGTGCGTGCGGCGCCGCACCGCAGCCGTCTGATGCACTGTTGCGGTGCGTGCGATGCACGCAGTAGTGCATCAGACGGCTGCTGCGGTGCGCCGCACGCACCGCACGCCGCATCCTAACACCACTATATATATATATATATATATATATATATATATATATATATATATATATATATATATATATATATATATATATATATATATATATATATATATATATATATATATATATATATATATATAGGGGACGGGGAGCCTAGACCTCAGGTGCAGCAAGAATGCTGCACCCGTGCCTGGATGAACGCCACTTGTCAGGTGATCCGGCGATTAAATGCAGCGGATTAAATGTGGGAGTGGCGGATTAATGTGCGGCGGGCTGGGGGTCGTGCGGTCCGTCCGATTGGCGGATCCGTTCGGCGGGATTAACGTGCGGCGAGTCGGGGGGTGTGCGGTCCGTCGGATCGTCAGATTCAACGATCGGGATTCACCCGGACCACCGAAACATGTTGTTACTGTAGCGGCTACAGTAACAACGATTTGGTGGTCCGGATGAATCCCGTCCGTTGGATCGATTGAATCGAACGGCATAAAAATATTTCGCTGTTACTGTAGCCGCTACAGTAACAGCGAATTTATTTTGGGCCGTTCGATCCCTAACGATCCAACGGATGGGATTCCGTTGGTTTGGGATGAATCCTATTCGTTGGATTGATGGAATCGAACGATCCAAAACAAATTCGTTGTTACTGTAGCAGCTACAGTAACAGCGAAATGTTTTTGTGCCATTCGATTCAATCGATCAAACAGACGGGATTCACCCGGACCACCAAATGGCTGTTACTGTAGCCGCTACAGTAACAACATGTTTCAATGGTTCGAGTGAATTCCGTTCGTTAGATTCGACGATCAGACGGACCGCACGCCCCCCGACTCGCCGCATGTTAATCCTGCCGAACGGATCCGCCGATCGGACGGACCATACGACCCCTAGCTCGCCGCACGTTAATCCGGTCGCTCCCGCATTTAATCCGCTGCATTTAATCCGTCGGATCACCTGACAGGTGGCATTCATCCAGGCACGGGAGCAGCATTCTGCTGCACCTGAGGTCCAGGCTCCCCGTCCCCATATATATATATATATATATATATATATATATATATATATATATATATATATATATATATATATATATATATATATATATATATATATATATATATATATATATATATATATATGGCGGCAGGGATGCTGGACCTGAGGTGCAGCAAGAACGCTGCACCTTAGGCATTGTTTTACCTACCTAGAAGTTTTGGAATTTGATGAAATTTGGTGAGGGTGTTGTCTAGGGTAAGGTGATCATCCTCACCAATTTTCATCAAATTCCAAAACTTCTAGGGGGGTCAAATGGTCGAAGCAAAATCAGCCATCCGCAGTCACCGTTAAAATCTGCAGATTTTGCTTCAACCATTTGACCCCCCTAGAAGTTTTGGAATTTGATGAAAATTTGTGAGGATGATCATCTTACCCTAGACAACACCCTCACCCCAAATTTTATCAAATTCCAAAACTTCTAGGTAGGTAAACAAGCGAGAGGTGCAGTGTTCTTGCTGCACCTCGGGTGCAGGCTCCCCGCCCCCATATATATATATATATATATATATATATATATATATATATATATATATATATATATATATATATATATATATATATATATATATATATATATATATATATATATATATATGGGGACGGGGAGCCTGGACCTCAGGTGCAGCGTTAACGCTACACCGGAGCCCCAGCGCGCGCCACGTGTTGCAATCCCCGCTCAAATCCCGCGCGGCCCAGCCCAAAATCCCGCTCAAAACCTCAGCCATCTGATCCCGTCTGATCGACTAGACCTCAGCCGCCTGATCCCGTGCACGCAGCGCGCTCGGTTCGGTTCGATTCCCATCTGTCCGATCGATGGGAATCGAACGGACATGAATCAGTTTCGCTGTTACTGTAGCGGCTACAGTAATAGCGAAAATATTCATGTCCGTTCGATTTCCATCGATCGGACAGATGGGAATCAAACCGAACAATTGTGTGTTAATTCGATCCCCATCCGTCCGATCGATGGGAATCGGACGACCCGAAATCTTTTTCGCTGTTACTATAGCCGCTACAGTAACAACGAAAAAGCTTCCTGTCCGTTCGATTCCCATCGATCGGACGGATGGGAATCGAACCACACCATGCGGGCTGCGTGCACGGGATCAGGCGGCTGAGATCTAGTCGATCAGATGGGATCAGACGACTGAGGCTTTGAGCGGGATTTTGGGCGGGCCGCGCTGGATTTGAGCGGGGATTGCGACACGTGGCGCGTGCTGGGGCTCCGGTGCAGCGTTAACGCTGCACCTGAGGTCCAGGCTCCCCGTCCCCTATATATATATATATATATATATATATATATATATATATATATATATATATATATATATATATATATATGGAACACGGTCCTCTCGACTAGCTAACACACTGTCCTCCCATCAATTTGGTGCCACATGACACTTTTTAATCATTTTTTTTTATGGATGGTCAATCCACTCTACTTAGATCAATATTTTAAGAAAAATATTCTAAAAAAAAACTTTAAACAACTCGATCAACAGTCGATAAATTTAACGGTAAACTGTAGCGGGCAAATAGCCCTTGCTATGGTTATTTTAAAATGACACTTGATATATTTTTTTTCATGATCATTATTAGGTGGGGTGTACCCACCTTGACCAACCCCTAACCCGGTTAAAAAGTGCCATGTGTCACCTAAATTGAAGGGATGACTAGTGCGTTGGCTAGTCGGGAGGAATGTGTTCCCTATTCCCATATATATATATATATATATATATATATATATATATATATATATATATATAGAGAGAGAGAGAGAGAGAGAGAGAGAGAGAGAGAGAGAGGAATGGCTAGAATGCGGCATGTGGTAATCTAATTTTGAAGCATCTAGAGGTTTTGTAATGTGCTGAGTTTTTGTGGATGTTCTATCCATGGCATGGATATCAAAATTAACGGTTACAATAGACGTTCGATAAAGGTTCGAATATTTGATGATCCTAGAAATTTTAGAATTTACTGATTTTTTGTGAGGATGATCACCTTACTCTAAATAACACATCCACCAAATTCTAAAACTTCTATGGTGATTAAACACCTTGGGGTGTAACATTCTTGTCTACACTCGGGTCTAGCCTCCCTTTTCCCTCTATATATATACACACACACACACCAGTGAGAAACCTTGTGAGAAACTTATATAGAGGTTTCAGAATTTGATGGAACTTGGTGGGTGCTCTATGTATGGAAAATTGATCATCCTCACAAAAATTCATGAGCTTCTAAAACTTCTAGGGGCATCAAATGTTAGAAGACTAGTAATGCCCATGCATTTCGGCACTCGGACGATCTTCGGTGGCCACCATGACGACTTTAGAGAACAAAAAATATTTTGAGAGCAGTGACAATATTTAGAGAGTGGTGGATATTTTGAGAGCGATAGTAATAATTCATGTGTAATGATAATATTTCGAGGGTAACAACGGAACATTTTAAGAGTGGTAACGATATTATTATAGGAGTACAATAATTCAAGGGTGAATAATATTTTAAGGTGGCAACAAAACCCTAACAGCTGCAGACTTCACTCAGTCCGACCGTATGCAAGTGAACGATTGGGCTGAGGATTTAACTTAGAACCCTCTCTTTCTTCACCAAAGGGAACTACCCGTAGATGACCCGACCCAAGGCCTAACACATGCTCCGATGACATTCGACGATTGCCGACTGATTTCATCCCAGACCGGCATGCAAACGAATGTCTGACGCTACAATCCATAGACGACCCAACCCAAGGCCCCACCCATGCTCTGGTGGCATCTGACGTCTCTCTCTCTCTCTCTCTCCCCCCCCCCCCGTTTAGGGAGAACATCCTAGAAGACCTAATCCAAAACACACCTATGCTCCAGTGGCATTCGACGAAAACTTGCTGATTTAAGCGAGGACCACTGACCATCATGCAAACGAATGACTGATTTCAAAAACTACATTGTTTAACTCGGTGGCCACCATGACGACTTTAGAGAACAAAAAATATTTTGAGAGCAGTGACAATATTTAGAGTGGTGGATATTTTGAGAGCGATAGTAATAATTCATGTGTAATGATAATATTTCGAGGGTAACAACGGAAAATTTTAAGAGTGGTAACGATATTATTATAGGAGTACAATAATTCAAGGGTGAATAATATTTTAAGGTGGCAACAGAACCCTAACAGCTGCAGACTTCACTCAGTCCGACCGTATGCAAGTGAACGATTGGGCTGAGGATTTAACTTAGAACCCTCTCTTTCTTCACCAAAGGGAACTACCCGTAGATGACCCGACCCAAGGCCTAACACATGCTCCGATGACATTCGACGATTGCCGACTGATTTCATCCCAGACCGGCATGCAAACGAATGTCTGACGCTACAATCCATAGACGACCCAACCCAAGGCCCCACCCATGCTCTGGTGGCATCTGACGTCTCTCTCTCTCTCTCTCTCTCTCTCTCTCTCTCTCTCTCTCTCTCTCTCTCTCCCCCCCCCCCCCCCCCCCCCCGTTTAGGGAGAACATCCTAGAAGACCCAATCCAAAACTCACCTATGCTCCAGTGGCATTCGACGAAAACTTGCTGATTTAAGCGAGGACCACTGACCATCATGCAAACGAATGACTGATTTCAAAAACTACATTGTTTAACTCGGTGTCATAGGAGTCATGCGTCACTCTTGATGCTTGAAAATTGAGCCGACGTCTAGGAGGGGGAATCATGGTCTAAAATCACTATGAAAGCAACACCAAGATATAATTAATGTAAATAAAAAAACATACAAATAGGAAGCTTATGATAAGGTAGAACTTTTTTTAAATAAAATTAGAGAAAAAAATTTCATGTCGGCTGATACCAGTAGCCCATACATGATTTCTTAAAAGGAATCCAACATGATATCTGATGATTAGGACACCATCAGCAGAACAATACTTGGGCTTAATGTTTCGGGCTATGATCACGATACCTGTGGGTGCAAAATCTGGTTAGAGTCCGACGGTGGGACTCGCTAGCCCTGCCTAGGGTCCACGGAGAAGACAGTGGGACCCGCCAGCCCTGCCTGGGACCCACGAAGACGACAGTGGGACCCGCCAGCACTGCTTAGGGCCAACGAACACGATCGTGGGACCCGACAGCCCTGCCTGGGGCCCACAGAGATGACAGGGGAACCCGACAGCCCTACCTGGGGCCCACAGAGACGACAGTGGGACCTGCCATCCCTATCTTGGGCCCACAAAGGTAGCTCACATATAATATATGCGGACTGGTAAATCTCTCCGGATATTTACCAAAACCTCAAATATTTCCAAACCTCTATAAATACCAAATCCTGTAAATAATCTAGATTGGAATTCATTTTCCAAACTCCACTTTATATTTTTCAGAGCTCCTCGAGGTTTATGGTAATCAAACTCAAGTCAAGCTTACTCCACCCTTTGTCTACCTATAAGAAATACTCATCAGCCTGTCGAGAGTAGCTTCATTTCTTTTAGATTTAGTGGTTTCAAAGGTTGCGTCTTACCGTATGGAGACGTAGGCTTCGGCCGAACTTTGTCACTACACCTTGTGTTAACTCTCTCTCTCTCTCTCTCTCTCTCTCTCTCTCTCTCTCTCTCTCTATCTCCCTTTCTCTACCTAAAAGTGTTTGTGTGACAACTCACTAGAAGACAACTCTGCACTCTACAGTGCACCACATCTCTAAAGCTCAACATTCCATCGACTGTTGGAGGGAGATCGTACGACGGCCGTAATCTTGCCCCGCAGTTTGGCACTGTCTGTGGGATCCTTCTCTATTGACTTGCGACCTCTGAGCTTCTTAGCTCCTTCGGTCAAGTCATCGATTGCATGAGCAATTCGTTTGTCTCCATCGCTATACCGGAATGGCGAAGACACGACTAGCGGACCAGCAGGAGGGAAGCAATCTACATCCAAACGTTCAACACCCCATGACTCATTCAATGAGTCGTAGGTTTGTAACAAATCATTGCCCTTAACAACATGCTGTGAACTCGAGGAGTCATTGATCAATCGACCGTGCCACTACGACCCAGCCTTGGCAAGGTATCAGATTACAACATGCTGTGAACTCGTCTCTGACCCCTAGGCAACGTATCAGATTACAGCAGAGGACTTCCAATTCCTCACTCTTACGAAGCAGAATGCTACTCTCACTATAGAGAGAGATTCTATTCGACGGATCGCCGTTGAAGCAGGGGTTAACCTTCAATGGTCAGCCGCTGACATCAACGACGGAGCAGACGTCTTTTGGCCGCTTGACCCGTCCCTTGTTCCTTCCCGACGGCCCGTCGTCGACACATTCCGTCGAACTCTCGAATTCTTCTCAAGGGGACCCTCACTCATTCCTCCCAGACAAGCGGTCTGAGAACACGTTGAAGAGTTGGCACGCCATGCCGATCCCCTAGGCTCAGAGTTTTCCTCCGATCCCAACGTCCAGAAGGATGCTTGGAACGTTGAGTGCCACCCCAGAATTCGGCAACATTACAATGATGATCGAACGTTGAGTGCCACCCCAGAATTCGGCAACATTACAATGATGATCGAGCTCTGATAGGGCTCCGCCTAGTGATGCCCAGGCCCAAGCCCAGCTCGATTTAGCTTTTGTTTTGTTTTGTTTTTTTTAAACTATTTTTGTATTTTAAATCTCTAAATCCACAGTATTTTGTAACCAATATCATATTTAGAATTTTGATAAGATTGAGGCACGATATGAAAGGGATTCTGAAGCCTATGGATGCCTACGCCATCCTTGAATTATTATTTTTTTTTTTTTTATTTTGAACCTCCGGACCTGGCCTGAAGTCACATGACTCACAATGGATTGGAGGCTCCAATTCACAGTTGATGCAGCATGATCAACATCATCAGATCATCGCCGCATCTTCAGATCATCGCCAGAGACCTTATTTACTGTCGTTTTTATTTTTATGCTTGGATGACATTAGCCGTATGGGACTTGTTAGCAGTCTATTTCAATTTTTGGCCATTTTTTCATGTTTTTAGCCTTATTTCAGCACTTAGTTTTATTTATGTTCTTGCCCAGTTCATGGGGGATGTCCATGATCTTATCCGAGGGCTTTTCGGATTGAATCCGGGTCTTCTCGGGTGAGTTTCTGCATGATATTAATAAAATTCTGGGTGCGTGTGTTTGCGGGGTACCGACGAACGAGATTAGATCTCGAAACCGACGGTTAGATGGCGAAATAATTCAATTTAGATGACATGGCAATTTATGGGCTTCAATTAGGCTTAAATGGGCTTATCTTAAGCCCAATAGGGCTTCTATTCATATTACCGCCCCCCCTTCTCTTTTTCCCTTGAACCGACTGGCCCCACCCCTTGACCGCGCGGATCCCGAGGCACCCGCGACCCCCTTCCGTTCCCTCTCTTCTCTCTCTCTTCTTTCCCTTGTTTTCCTCCCTTTTCCTTGCCTTTCTTAGCCATTGCATCCCCACCATCCAACCCCTATTCCCCTTTGATCTTAGCCATCCAAAAGAAACCCTAATCCTACAAAAAGATGGAGAAAGAAAAAGAATTCAGATTTTGATCAATTGCTGAAATTCGTGCCTCTTCGTGAGTGCTTCCGGGCGAGACGCGTGTCCCCGATCCTCGCCGCTTCCACGACTTCGCCTCGTGAAGGCCTCGGTGTTGATTTTCCGAAGGTTCCGGCTTCTCCCAACGTCCGGCCTTGCTCCGTGTGCAGGATCATCGGCGCATCCTTGCAATCGACCCACGACGGGAAACCCCAGGCAGTATCTATCATTTTCCTTTATTTTCCCATCGCATCTGCATTGTTTTCTTTTTGTTTCCATCGCCATCGCTCCGCATCGCAGCCATAACCGTCCTTTTCATCGCTAGTTGAAGCCCTAACGTATGCCTATTTATTAGATTTGCTATCTATAGTCTGTCGGTAACCCTAGCAAGCATGCTTTACCTATTTTAGTGAAAATTCTGGTGCAAGCCTATTGTTCTATTTCAATATCTATTGCTGCGATGGAATATATTATTTGCTGAAATTAGTTTGTGGTAACATTGAGTCCTTTACTGTTTAAATCTTAAATCTGATTTATGTTGCCGGCATAGCCTTTAGAACTGCGTAAGATAATTTATGTTTGCTGTCATTTGAGTTATATGTCGCTATATTGATCATTAAATCATAGTTATTGACCAAAGAGAAACCCTAAAGGGTTTAGGATTGTAGTGTGCCTTATCGGTGCCTGCATCAAGTTAGTATCAGAGCTCGAAAGAATCTGTTCGGGTTTCTTTTGAGTGCTGAATTTCAGCAAACACCCGTCTTCGTCTTTGCTGATTTTGCATAGGGCATAATCTTGCGTGCTTGAAATTACATCTAGTGTTAGGATTGCATCGTGTGAACATTTGCATATCTCATAACCCATGGCTGATCGTACCCATCTGCACCGGGATGCCCGGAATCGAGGACGTTTTCCTCGAGGACCACAACCTCGTGGTGCTTGGCAAGAAGCAACCCAAAATACGTTGGATCGACATGCAACCTTGTTGTAAGAGATCACCGATAGGCTGGGATTACTGTTACAAGATAGAGGCGTCAACCCTAATACCCGACCGGTCGAAGAGGACCTGGAAGGGGCAGAGGCCAATCCACGTACCGAGGGTCATAGGATCGAAGAGCAAGAACGGGGCCAGGGCGTAAATCAAAATCCGATTCCAAACCCACATCGGAACCAGAACCAAGCCCTACCTCAGAACCACAACCGATACCAGCCGCACGAGCGAAATCGAGCTGACTATCTTGAGTCGCCCCCTGAGTCTAAAGCTGAGTTGGACGAGTCTGATTTGGACTTTGAACGAGAGTACGTTCAGTTCGGTTGTCTCAGAAACCCTAGAGAGCAGCATGTGCGTGATCAGCACGGCATGGAGGAGCGTCTTGTGTGAGGCCTTGAGAGATCCCAAGGTTACGGAATCCGAGTTGACATCGATGACTTTAGGGGAAGCCATGATGCTGACGCATTCCTCGATTGGATAGAAAGCGTCGAGCACTTCTTTGAATGGAAAGATCTCCCCGACGATCGAAAAGTCAAACTCGTGGCGACTAAACTGAAAGGAGCCGCTTTGGTCTGGTGGCGAGAGTTGCAAACAAGTCACCTTAGGAAAGGGAAACCAAAGGTCGCAACGTGGGCCAAGATGCGACTGAAGTATCTTCCTCCTGACTACCGTACCTCTCTGTACCAGAGGTTGCTTAGCCTGAAACAAGGCAATCGAACCGTACAGGAGTACACTGAAGAGTTTGACATCCTGACCACTCGTAATGCCATCCCGGAAGACGATGAACAGAAAGCTGCACGCTACGTCTCGGGGTTGCGCTACCAAATTCAGGATGCGCTCGCAATGCAGACCATCCTCACTGTGACGGAAGCATCTAGGCAAGCTCTCAAGGCTGAGAAGATTCAACAACGGGCCTTTAGAAGAGAAGTTGTCCCTCGAGTGCCCCCAGGTCCCCCTTCAGCAGGAAGAGGAGTACCTCCTACTAGAGTCACCCCACCTATTCCCACTCCGACTACCACTCTATCAAGAACCAATCAACCCCCTGGTCGGGTTGAACCATCAAGTCGTGAGCGAGGTGCGACAGGAAGTCGACCACCCGGAACGACTTACAAATGCTTCGAGTGCGGAGAAGTAGGACACCTTATCGCCCAATTACCCAAAAGGAGACCTCAGACTCATCTGACAGAGAGTGAAGAGCCAACTGAGGAAACCCTAAACAACATGGCTGAAGAAGGGCATGATGATGATCCTAGAGATGCTGAATATCAGGAGGATGATGAGACACATGACGTCATCGCTGAAGTTGATGAGGCAACGCATGCACTAGTCATGCACCGTGTTTTGTCGACACCGAAAGCTCGTGAACCAGATCGATGGCTTAGAAGGAACATCTTCCATACCACTTGTACCTCAAAGGGGAGGCATTGCGTCCTCATCATAGACAGTGGTAGTACCGAGAACTTGGTTGCCCAGATCATGGTTGACAAGTTAGGGCTAAAGACGGAGAAGCTGGTCAAGCCATACAACTTGTCTTGGTTTAAGAAAGGATCGGATGTCGCTATTAAAGAGCGAAGCCTAGTCGAATACACCATTGGCAAGATGTATAAGGAAGCTGTTTGGTGTGACGTGGCGCCCTTAGGCATTTGTCACATTCTGTTGGGCCGCCCGTGGCAGTACGACAGAAAGACAACACATGATGGGGAGAAGAACGCTTACTCCTTCTGCAAGGATGACTATAATATTACTTTAGTGCCTCAGAGGGAGCCCCTGAAGCCAATTTCTAGTAAGCCGACACCCCCACCCGTCACCCCAAGGTTACCAAAAGAGAAACCGAAAGCCCTACCAACATTGCTGACCCAAGCTTGTTTCGAGGACGAGCTTAGAGAATCTCGCTCCATCTTTTTCCTTGTAGCAAAAGAAGCCACAGAGGGCCCTAGCATTCCTCATGAGGTTCGAGTCCTACTTGAAGACTTCAATGACCTCATCCTAGAGGAACTACCTGAAGGACTTCCACCTCTTAGGGATATTCAACATTGTGTTGACCTAGTCCCAGGAGCGACGCTACCTCACCTTCCTCACTACCGAATGAGTCCGTCTGAATATGAGGAGATGCGCCGTCAGGTTACCGAATTACTGCAAAAGGGACTAATCCAAGAGAGCATGAGTCTATGCGCAGTGCCTGCACTCCTAACTCCCAAGAAGGATGGGACATGGAGAATGTGCATAGATTATCGTGCCATTAATCGAATAACGGTCAAGTATAGATTTCCGATTCCCCGATTGGATGATATGCTTGACATGCTATATGGCACGAAAATCTTTTTGAAGATTGATCTTCGTAGCGGTTATCATCAGATCCGAGTACAACCCGGCGACGAATGGAAGACTGCCATTAAAACCCGGGAAGGACTGTATGAATGGCTAGTAATGCCATTTGGTCTGTCGAATGCACCAAGTACCTTTATGAGGTTTATGAATCAGGTGCTCAGGCCATTCATAGGGAAGTTCGTTGTCGTATACTTTGATGACATTCTTATCTATAGTACGACAGCCGAACAACATGTCGAGCACTTGCGAGAGGTCCTAAAAACGCTAAGGAAAGATAAGCTGTACATCCATCTAAAGAAGTGCACCTTCCTAACAGACAGCTTGACCTTTCTAGGCTACATCGTGTGCTCCGAAGGGATACGGGTCGATCCAGAGAAGGTCGAAGCCATCAAGTCATGGCCCGTTCCAAAGAACGTTAGTGATGTGCGACGGTTCCATGGTCTAGCGTCCTTTTATCGCAGATTCATTAAGAACTTTAGTTCCGTCATTGCACCTCTCACGAACTGCATGAAGAATGGTGGTTTCCTTTGGACCCCCGAAGTTGAAGCGAGTTTCGATCTTATCAAGACCAAGATGATGAGTTCTCCAGTTTTGGCACTCCCAAACTTTGATAAGGTCTTTGAGATTGACTGTGATGCCTCTCACGTTGGGATAGGAGCAGTCCTTAGTCAAGAGGGACGTCCCGTCGCATTCTTCAGTGAGAAGCTGAACGCCGCGCGTTTGAATTACTCGACATACGACATTAAGTTTTACGCGGTTGTTCAAGCCCTCGAGCATTGGAGGCATTACTTGATCCAGCGAGAATTTGTGCTCAATTCTGACCACGAGGCGTTTCGCTATCTGAAGTCTCAGCGTAGCTTGAACCAACGTCATGCCAAGTGGTCAAATTTCTTGCAAGAATACACGTTCAACCTCAGATATAAGGCTGGAGTCCTGAATAAAGCTGCTGACGCTTTGAGTCGACGAGGCCTGATGATAGTCACTTTGCAGCCCGTCGTTGTTTCCTTTGACGCTCTGAAATCAATGTACGCGACTGATCCGTACTTCGGTCCCATCTGGAAATCCTGTCAGGAAACGGGCACTGATCCCACGGCATCGTATATCATCCAAGAGGGATTCTTGTTCCGTGGAACCCGCCTGTGCATCCCTGAGTGTTCCCTTCGCGAGAGTCTAGTTCAGAACACCCATGAAGGGACCGTCTCTGAGGAAAATCCTAATGAATCTTTTAGAGACACGTTAATCCACGACTTGCACGGAAGTAATTTGGGAGGTCATTTTGGCCAAACCAAAACAATTGAGTCAGTGGAGCGACGCTACTTATGGCCTCACTTAAGGAAAGATGTCGTCAAGTTTGTGCAACGATGTCGAACCTGTCAAATGTTCAAAGGCAGAAAGCAGAACACAGGTTTGTACATTCCCCTGCCGATCCCTGCTCATCCTTGGGAGGATATCACCATGGATTTCATTGTAGGTCTACCCCGAACACTTCGGCGCGTCGATTCAATCTTTATGGTTGTAGACCGATTTTCTAAAATGGCACATTTCATACCATATAGGAAAACTTCTGATGCATCTCATATAGCTGAGTTATTCTTTAGGGAAGTTGTTCGTCTGCATGCCATTCCAAGGTCATTCACATCTGATAGGGACACTAGATTCTTGAGCCACTTTTGGCATACTCTTTGATCAAAGCTAGGAACTAAACTTCAATACAGTAGTGCGTATCACCCTCAAACTGATGGACAAACGGAAGTTGTTAACCGTAGCATAGGGGATATGCTTCGATGTCTAGCTGGTAAGAGAACAAAACAGTGGGATGTAGTTTTACCACAGGCTGAATTCACATATAATAGTTCAACTAATCGCTCAGTAGGTAAAACCCCTTTTGAAATCGTCTATGGCCATGTTATTCCCCAATTTCTGGATAGAACTGCCTTATCGCCTACAAGTCCTGTGAGTGCTGATGCTGATGAATTCCTTGAACACATCAAGACTGTACAGCGGGAGTCACTTGAGAAACTGAGAGAAAGCAATGCCAGGTATAAGGCAAGCGCAGATTTACACAGGCACGAGAGCACTTTTCAGCCAGGGGACTGAGTCCTCGTCTACTTTCGCAGAGAGCGGTTTCCCACAGGTTCTTATGGGAAGCTGAGCCAGAGGAAGTTTGGGCCCTTCCACGTTCTCCGAGGTTGGGACCCAATGCTTACCTGCTGGACTTACCAGATGACATGCCGACATCGCTGATCTTCAACATCTCTGAGTTGTTTCCTTTCCACGGAGACCGGCCGGATACGCCTTCAGCGCCACAGATTCCTTTTTCAGATGAAAACGAGACGAGACAGAGCAGATACAGGAGATCATTGACGTCAGAGAGCTTGCTACCCGCCGCGGTGTTTTCCGACGGTTCCTTGTTCGGTGGGTAGGCAGGCCACTTTCAGACTGTACCTGGGTGGACGAGCGACAGTTGCGGGCACAGCGGCCCGACCTCGTACAGCAGCTGGACATCCACTCGACGGAGTCGAGTTCTTTCTAGTCCGGGGGAGTTGATGCAGCATGATCAGATCATCGCCGCATCTTCAGATCATCGCCAGAGACCTTATTTACTGTCGTTTTTATTTTTATGCTTGGATGACATTAGCCGTATGGGACTTGTTAGCAGTCTATTTCAGTTTTTGGCTATTTTTCCATGTTTTTGGCCTTATTTCAGCACTTAGTTTTATTTATGTTCTTGCCCAGTTCATGGGGGATGTCCATGATCTCATCCGAGGACTTTTCGGATTGAATCCGGGTCTTCTCGGGTGAGTTTCTGCATGATATTAATAAAATTCTGGGTACGTGTGTTTGCGGGTACCGACGGACGAGATTAGATCTCGAAACCGACGGTTAGATGGCGAAATAATTCAATTTAGATGACATGGCAAGTTATGGGCTTCAATTAGGCTTAAATGGGCTTATCTTAAGCCCAACATGGCTTCTATTCAGATTACCGCCCCCCCTTCTCTTTTTCCCGTGAACCGACCGGCCCCACCCCTTGACCGCGCGGATCCCGAGGCACACGCGACCCCCTTCCGTTCCCTCTCTTCTCTCTCTCTCTCTTCTTTCCCTTGTTTTCCTCCCTTTTTCTTGCCTTTCTTAGCCATTGCATCCCCATCATCCAACCCCTATTCCCCTTTGATCTTAGCCATCCAAAAGAAACCCTAATCCTACAAAAAGATGGAGAAAGAAAAAGAATTCAGATTTTGATCAATTGCTGAAATTCGTGCCTCTTCGTGAGTGCTTCCGGGCGAGACGCGTGTCCCCGATCCTCGCCGCTTCCACGACTTCGCCTCGTGAAGGCCTCGGTGTTGATTTTCCGAAGGTTCCGGCTTCTCCCGACGTCCGGCCTTGCTCCGTGTGCAGGATCATCGGCGCATCCTTGCAATCGACCCACGGCGGGAAACCCCAGGCAGTATCTATCCTTTTCCTTTATTTTTCCATCGCATCCGTATTGTTTTCTTTTTGTTTCCATCGCCTCCGCTCCGCATCGCAGCCATAACCGTCATTTTCATCGCTAGTTGAAGCCCTAACGTATGCCTATTTATTAGATTCGCTATCTATAGTCTGTCGGTAACCCTAGCAAGCATGCTTTACCTATTTTAGTAAAAATTCTGGTGCAAGCCTATTGTTCTATTTTAATATCTATTGCTGCGATGGAATATATTATTTGCTGAAATTAGTTTGTGGTAACATTGAGTCCTTTACTGTTTAAATCTTAAATCTGCTTTATGTTGTCGGCATAGCCTTTAGAACTGCGTAAGATAATTTATGTTTGTTGTCCTTTGAGTTATATGTCGCTATATTGACCATTAAATCATAGTTATTGACCAAAGAGAAACCCTAAAGGGTTTAGGATTGTAGTGTGCCTTATCGGTGCTTGCATCAACAGCACTCTGGGCTATGAAGGAGGACTTGTGTGGCTGTACAATTTACCTCGGCCATGGGAAGAAAAATAACCCTCTACTATTGCAGTCCACGGTTGGCCCCAATTGGGATTGAATGGGATTTTAACCGGGCCTTATATCCGGGTTTCGGGCTGGGCTGTAACTGGGCCTTATATCCAGGCTATGGCCATTTTAATGTTGCCCGAGGCCAGCTCAAAAAAGAATGGGCTTTGATATCCCTGCCCAGCCTGACCCGATGCCCAAATAAACTAAGCCCAAACCAGGCCCAGTATGACGGGCCTCGAGCCGGCCCAAGCCCATTAACAGCCCTACTTGACGCTGCTGCATGAGGTTGAGGGTAAAAAAAACTCGATCTCAATTGTGTGTGTGTGTGTGTGTGTGTGTGTGAGAGAGAGAGAGAGAGAGAGAGAGAGAGAGACCAATTGGATGGCCTTATGGATAGGGCTGGCAATTTTGGACCCGAAGTTAGCGGATCTGGTTCAGGGTTAAAAGGGTTCAGGTCGTAAATGGGTTGACACGATAGACCCGTTTAATAAACGGGTCGGATCCGGGTTTAGGTTCTGGACACGGTAGGCCCGGCAAGACCCATTTAAAATTCAACGGGTCATGTCGGGTCGGGTCTACTCGCAATCCAATACTGTATTATATAGTACTAGCGGGTCTATCGGGTGGAGTCGGGTTGGGTCGGATCGGGTCAATTGAATAGACCAGTGTGGTAAACGGGTCTAACGGATCTTATCGGGTCTACCTGTTTATAAACGGGTCGGGTACAGGTTTAGGATCTAGACACGATTAGTTAAACGGGTCGGGTCCGGGTCTAGGGGTTTTGGACACGACCCGAAACTAGACACGACACGACCGTTGACACCCCTACTCAACCCCTACTTGCGGAGGATCTTAGGCGTCCACCTAGGATTCATCCCATGCCCCTAAATAATCCTTCCACCGCTAGGATAAAAGTAAAATGAGATGGATGGTGAAGGTGTTCGGTATGGTACCCAACTCAAGTGGAGCCCACTTCGGTACTAAGATCTGAAAGAGAGAATAAAAAAAAAAACCTTTACTATAAAATTAATTTATAAAAAAAAATTGAGAAAAACAAATCGCCAGAACCCGATCCTCTCAGGACTCCTTCTCAATAGATTAAAGGAAAATGTGTTTTTTTACTCACAAGCCCACTAATTAGAGTTCAGATCTCCTCCACTCGGTCAGCCCCGGTTGGTGGTAGGGGTGGGACTTGGGCGGGTTGGGCGGGTTGAAGGGTCTGCCTATGCCCAACCCGACTTGCACAAACCTTTGCCCATTTTGCCCGTGGAACCCGGGGAACCCGTGGAAACCCAACCCGTGCTTGCCCATTCTAGTTCCTCGGGTTGCTCGGGTTGCCCAATTTGCAAAATAATAAGCGGGTTGGGCAAGTTGCCCAATTAGAAATACTTGTGCACATAAATAGATGGAAAAAAAATCCAACAGATTTTTAAATTGAATAAAAAGAATCTTTGATTTGTATAACAACAACATAAAGTCTAGCCCATATCCTCACATATTTCAAACGAATTCTTAGCATTCAACATAAAATAGGTGGTCTTTGATTTCCATAAAAAAAAACAATCAAGCATTCAACCTTAGTGTGTCACTTCCTCGGGTTCCTCGGGTTTCTCGGGTTGGGGAGATCGGTGCCCAAACCCGTCCAAATTGAAATCGAGTTGATCTTTTTTTGTCCAAACCCGTCCAAGTTTTAAACCAGTTTTGCCCATGTTTGTCCATTGTTTGGGTTGGGCGGGTCGGGTTCGGGTCAGACCCGCCCGAGTCCCACCCCCAGTTGGTGGGCCCGACCCACACCACAACCGTATGCAATCAGTTGGAGCACGATTCACTTTTGGATCGCCTGCCATCGTACGGCTGTGATGCACACATGCCCATCGCTGCCGACCCGATTGGAGAAAATATGAACTCCCTCTTTTATGTTGAGATTTGAGTTATACCACCACTTTTGAAAATTTGACTTTAACCATAATATGAGCAACGCGTTAGAAGTAGGGTTTTTTTAATTTAAAGCTCTTTAACTTAGTCGCCCCGAACCTGGGTCTAGCCATCGACACTTGTTATTTCTATCTAAATGGATAGTTCTGGATTGTTGAGATTTACAGGGCACCGGGTGAACCCCAGGGGGCTCCTATTATAAGGGCCGGGTGATCAAACGAGTAGGGACAAGTGTCGATGGCTGGACCCCGAACCATAATGATTCAACGGTTTGGGGCGACTATTTTAAGTCATTCTTTTTTTATTGAATTACACACCCACTTTTATGTCTATGATGGATGGGAGGAGGTAAAGTCAAATTTTTAGAAAAGTGGGGGTGTAACTCAAATTTCCACAAAAAAAGAGGGTGTAAGATGCAAAATTATGTACGTTCGCTCGTTGAGCCGAGAAGGTTGAGGTAATATACCCTTCTTTCGAGGATATTTGAAGTGGTGGAAAGCTTGGAAGATTTGAAAACGTAAGCAGCCTGGATAAATTTAAGAACTGTGGGGAGGGGAGACTCAGCTCAGAGTCTTGAGCAAGTTTGTCGCAACAAGCCAGGGTTCTCCAAGAATTACTCGACAGTTGTCCCGGAGTAACACCCACCTTCCTAAGGAAAAGAGAGAAACGGAGAGGGGAGAGTACCAGATCCGCTTGGAGTTGAATGGCAAAGACAAGTATTTCATTTTGTCGAAATGACTCACCAGGGTAATGAAGTACCACAAAGAAATCATCTCCCATATGACACGCTTTTTAGGGATGGCAACAGTGTGGTTTAAAACCGAAAATCGATGTAAACCGCACCGCATAGTGTGATTTTGGTTTGCCAAAATATAAAACTGTCGCAGTGCGATGCGGTTTCGGTTTTGACCAAAACTGCATAAAACTGCACCGTTTAGGCCATTCTAGTGATAAACCAAGGTGCACCGCACCGCATAGTGCGGTTTCGATTTTACATAATGGTACACCGTCGCGGTGCGATGCGGTTTCGGTGTAGCGGTTCGGTGTTGCGGTGCAGTTTCGGTTTTGCCCAAAACCGCACCGTTGCCATCCCACTCTTTTTGAACGACAATTAATAACTTCTCATGTCCTGGTTAACGAGGAGTAGCCATGGTAGAAGGAAAAGTTACAGTAACAACAGATGAGAAGAGGAAGCCATCAAGAGCAATGAAAGTAAGAGGAAATTGGAGAGCAAAAAATATGAAATCGGAAAGGAAGAGTAAAATAAATTAGGGCAAATGATGGAGTATATAAGTGGAAAACTGACAGAAAGATTGAAGGACGTATGGGTGAGAAAAAATTAAACCATTGCAATGAATAAAGACTTGATAAAAGGGAATGAGACTAGCCGTGAACATTGCATATCTCGCAAATTCCAAAAGTAGAAATAATGGAGGGATAGATTGAATAGCGACGATACACATCATCAATTTGCCTCTAAAAGTGAAAATGTGGCGTACCTATCAGACTGCATCATTCTTGAAAGACAAATGTCAGATGAGCAAACATGTTTGAAAGTTCAAAATAACTGTGCGATCTAAAGAAGACAGATATGCAAATTGTTTCTTGGACGACTGAGATATGTCCATAAAAATAGGCTTATACGTGTCGACATCTTATGAAGGTCTTGAAACACCTCGATAAGAATAGATAACTAGGGAGAAAGAAGCAAAATACATTCAGAAAAAGGATTGCTGTCACGCCCCGGATTTTCCTGCACATAGAAAACCCGAGTTGTGATAATTTTGATGATTTTTTTTTTTGAAAATATTTATTTATTTATTTATTTATTTATTCTCCCTTGCTCGGATGGTCCCATCCTCGCAAGGAAGAACCAAAAGATTAAAATAGAAGAACAATAACTCGACAATCGAGAGTATTACCTTTGGTGATCAGGAAATCTGCTCCCCAACCAAACAAGGACATGAGACAGTTCTTGATCACGTAAGAGTGTTACTCTTATGGGAGCACGTAGCTCAGCCTACAGGGCGAACTGGACATCACATCTACTCAATTGGCCTAGAGGCCCCACACTCAATGTAAGGTTATTAATATTAGAGAGCAGCCGGTATTCAAATGCTTCAGTCCATTTCCACTAAAAGATTACAATTTACATGGACAATCGGTTAAAACTAATACAGGACTTCCATTACACAACACTTTCCACTATATACAACTCTCGACCTCTATACGACTGCCGACTGCTCCACTTCTGCTCCTACTCTGGCATGACAGCTCCATGATCGCTCCAGTCTTCAGGGTACACTGCTGCTCCAGCTGCAACTCGCCATCCTTTCGCTCTTACTCCATGCTCACGAACCTCGATACCTGAATTTGGTACATGATAATTCCCAAACCCTGAGTCACTTCGAAAAGGAACGAAGTGACGCAGCGATCACCCCTAAAATATCTTGCATTCTTGTATGAATACTCTTGGTGATCGTAAAATGCGCTCCCCAACCAAACAAGGACAGGAGACACACTTCTTGGTCACGCAAGAGTATTACTAAAAATGCAAAGTAAGACGGCTAATGAAAGCAATTAAACTATAAATCAAGTGTATGTGATCATTATATCCCAGCAAAGCCATAATGTCTATGTATAACTATCATTATTCTTTTGTATCATTTGATTTCATCTAATGGTCATTAACTAGTACTGCTGATCTCTTATTTAAAATACACAACCTCAATTTATCAACCCTCCAATATCCTTTGCGATATCAACCCTTTATCATCATTACTAAATTCTCTACAAATACGACTCAAGGTTATCCACATGCCACTAAATCACTATGTATTACTTCCACTCATCAACACATAACCATAATTGGATCAATCACTGTTAACCTTATAATATTTGTGGCAAAACCTCAATTTATGTAACACAGTTTAAACTCAACGATATAATCCATGATCATCAGCCCACAACCGATATCACCTACATCTCGTCTTTGAGTCAACAATTCATAACCACAATCCATTGTGGTCGATACTACCACAATTTACCATGCGAACGCACTTAGGATAAGGATCTTGCCGAAGCCACAGAAACACAAAAGCTAGGGCGCACCCTTGCTTTCCTTCGGGCCCGTCGACCAGGAAAAACCGCGACAGTGCACACTCCCGAGCACTCGCGCCCTCACAACCACGGTCCGGTAGCGGCGTCATACAGACCAAGCCTCGCCTCCCAACGTCTCATCGGACCACTACTCCCAGCGACATGCCTGATCAAGGCATTCGCTATCTCCGGACTTTCTTGTGTCCGAACAGGCATGCCTCTCAGGTAAAACAACTAACCGTCCTCGAGTGCCATGCCTGGGACCCGCAGGTCCCCAAGACTCAGTACCGCAGTACTAGCCCACTAGTGTCAACGACACTCTGCTCTGGCTTCGCAATTCCTTATACTAAAGATAGGTACGGGATCCCGACTTTACATTAGATGACCTATTGTCATCTAAACGATACAAGGATTCTAACGTTACAATACAAACACACAAGTGTATACTAGGTAACCTATTGTCACCTAGAACTGTTGGAATTCTGGCATGCACAGTACAAACAAATAGGGGGCCCATTACATACATACACGGGTACAAACATACATACAGGGTACAATACATACATACAAGGGTGTAACACACTCAAGTCATGGCCTGTATTCATCCTATCGTTAGGTACCGATTAACTCATCCTTTCATCATTTAGATTTATGCATCCGCTAGAAATCTTTCAAAATCTTAATTATATCATCTCAAATCCAAAACCATTCAGTTGTAATAGCGACCTACTGTTCCCTTTGGAAGAGTCGCCAAAACTTAGTTTAGATAATCATTTAGATATAACTTTGACATAACTCTATGTCGATATAGCCTGGCTCACAGGGCTGATGTATTTATCACGACACCCGATAGGTTTAACATCATTGAAATCGTGCTACGTAGTAGGTTCAACTATTTGCATGCGACTACATGACCATCATCCGTGTGCGATTATGGGATCCACCCCCATCCCGCACACGATGATCATGCAGCATTCCGCATGCATGGATTGAACCTACAACGTACTTTACATGCCTACGCATCCATAGACGTGGTTTGATTCTTTCTAGTCCTGGCACGAATGCCAGTAGATCAGTCCTGGCCGAGGCCACACTTGTCCTTAACCTAAACGAATTTTCTACTATTTTGATTCGTGCTTTTGTCATGCTTATCAACTTAATCACATAGGGTCGTAAACCCTCAAAATCCACCTAGGGTCATTGACCCTCAAGTCTAACATAGGGTCATAAACCCTCATACAAGCATAGGTTTTTTAGCCCTCAAAAGATTATAGGGTCGTTGACCCAGATCATGACATTCCTAATAAACATATGTCATCAATTCTAATCACATATCATCATTCACGTATATATATCAACCCAAATATGTCATCTACTATCCTATACATGTCATTAATCCTTAATCCTACCATCATCATTTTCAGGTGTTATTAATTTCTAAATATGGCATTATAAGATTTAATTGCACTTGGGTCATCAGACCCTAATTGCATATGGTTCATCAGACCCTAATTGTCGTATGGGTCACCAGACTTGATTACACTTAAGTTAAAGCTATATTTATATATGGGTCCTCTGACCCTAACTACACAAGGGTCTATAGACCCTGATATACTTGGGTCATCAGATCCTGATCGCACTTGGGTCAATTATCAGTGGTTATATATGGGTAGAGACTCTCAACTCTTATATAGGTCCTAAGACCCTAATTACCTACTAATCATCAGACCTTGATCGTGTATGGGTCATCAGACCCTGGTCACATATCGATCTTCCGACCATGGTTGCTCATGGGTCATCAGACCTTTGTTGTACATATGTCAAGAAACCTTAGCTACACATGGTTCATTTATCCTACTCATGGGTCAGCAGACCCGTGTCAGGTATATGTCATCCGACTTTAGTTAAGTATGAGTCATTGGACCCAATCGCACTTGAGTCAATTATACATGGATTGCCAGACCCCTATTTCACATTGATCACCTATAATTCACATTTGCTTTCACAGACATTTTTAGTACGGTTAGGTTTGACTAGTAGGGAATCGTCCCCGAAAGGTACGTGGATCCGACTTTAGGAAGGTTGCAACTCAATGGGCAAGTGGGGCCCCTAAGTCTTCGAGGGTCCCCCATTGGATTCTAATGGTATGAATAGATGGGTCTCTGGATTCGGGATCCGGTGTCGTCAGTTTCACGGCAATCGGAGTTCGGACCATAAAGTTATGATCGAACCGCGATTGGATGAACTGGGTCCCACGTAAGGGCATTTTGGTAATTAATTATTTTTTTTTTAAATAAACCTATCGTAAACAGGTAGGTCTCTTCGAAATGGTTCCGTTGCCGCAGGTTTCACTGAATTTCGACTCCGGACAGCGAAATGGCAGCCCAACCAAGGTCAGCGGGTTCAAAGGTCTGGTTTAAGTGAACCGGACTGGTTTCAGTATACAGTAGACCGGATTCACTAAGCAGTCGGGTCGGATTCAAAGGATAAACGGATCGGGTCGGGTCGGGTCGGGTTTGTCACTTAAGTGGACCATTCACAATTTATATATATTTTATATATTTTTTTTTCAAACTTAATTTTACTAATAAGCCCTTAAAGCCACTTCATTTCCTAACGGTGCCCCTCCTCCCTCTCACTGTAACAGTGGACGTTGGGGGAGGGGTTGCTCTACCCCGGCGCCGTCCAGTTGGCGGCAATCCTAAAGGGGCATAGAGGAGACCCACCTAGTGGTAACGATTCGATTTACGGCGGCCCGGACCCTAGCCGGCAAACTTCGTGGTCCAAGACCACCACAAGAATGTCTCGGGTTGGATTCCGGCCGTCTCGTCGCCGGCCGGGTGGTTTACATACAAAGGAGGACCGTAGGGATAAAAAGGGATCCGGGGTGCGGAGTACCCGGCCGGGGTGGCCGGTCGTGGTGCACGGAAGAAAACGGAAAGGAGGAGGTGTAGGGGCTTGCCTCGGGTGGGGCTCGTGGGGGTCGTTGGCGCCGTCTCCTTCGCTGCAGGTACGCCGCGTGCTGAGGAGGACATGGTGGCGGGGTCGGGGAGTCACCGGTGAGGAGGAGCCGCCGCTGCAGCCACCGCGCGCCTCCCTCTCTTCTCCTTCTTCTTCTTCCTCTCTCCTCTAGTTTCTCTCTTTCTTCTCTCTTTTCCTCTCTTTCTCTCTCTTCTGTTAACCGGAAATGGGGGAGGGGCTCGCCGGGGTCGCCGACATCACTGCGACGGAGGAGGAGGCCGGGATTCCCCGCCGCCGCCGCCGCTTGCTGCTGCTCCGCCTCCCCTTCTCTTCTCTGATCTCTCTCTCTTCCTCTTTCTTTCTCTCTTTCTTTCCCTCTTCTTTCTCTCTGGTTTCTCCTTCTTTTCCTCTTCTCTCTCCCGAACTCTCTCTCTTTCTGTCTGGTTTTTCCCACCGGGTGAGGGAGCCGGGGAGTGGGGTTAGGTTTAAAGGGTGAGGGGGAGAGGGCTTGGTTTCAACGGGGTGATGGGAGAGGGGGTGACGTCTGATGGGAGAGGGGGCCGGGTTTGGTGGATCTGGTCCTCTCTCTCTCTCTCCATTTCTCTCCATTCTATCTCACTCTCTCCATTTCTTCAGCTCTCTCTCTCTCTCCAATTCTCTCTCCAATCCCTACTCTCTCTATTTCTCTCCCTTTCCATTCCTCTCGCTCTCTAGGTTTGGGGCCGGCCGGGTGGCCAAGAGGACAAAGCGCTAAAGTGGCCGGGGTTCAAGGAGGTCTGAGGATCGAAACAGGTGGGACTACAATTGTTATTAATCCCATAATCTCGTGATCATGAGATCAACGGCTAGGATCAACACAAGCATATAAGTCGGCGCGAACCGGTATCAACAGCCGAGGTTCGCACCTGCATGGTGCACTCCCAAGACTTCAACAACCTTAATTCGCACACGCAAACATGACCCAGTGGTTTTGAGGGAAGTTCACTCCATGCATGCTGTCTATATCGGAAGTCGAACAGGGAACCTCTCCAACAAAAGAAATAAAATCCCATCGAGCCCTAACCCATTGGTTTTCACTTTTGCTGGATAAAACCAAGGGATTGGTCAGTTGGGCGGGCCCGCATGCATGTTCGGCCCACCTAGTGAGTCACGAATAATTGATCCACCAAAACGACTATCGGGATCGCTCGAAAACAATAGTCGGTCATAACTCTCAAACCGTACGTCCAATCCTTGCCCGGGACCTGTTGTTGGAAAGATCTCGACTGTGCGAAACTAACGATTTAGGTTTGGCCGGGTTTTACTCACACAATCGTCCTATATGGTGAAAATAACAAAAACAAACATCGGGGTGTAACTCTTCTATCGTGCATCAGAAAAATCCCCAAAAATATCCGTTGGTAAGATCTCAACTAGACGAACTCACTGGTTCACTTTCAAAGGGTTTCGATTACCCGATTGATCACACTGAAAATTTATGTCGAAAACTATCGATCTATTGTCATAACTTTTCATACAAATGCCTGTTTGACGTGCGGGACGCGCTAAGACGAAGGTATCGAAGATACGGACAAACGTATCGTAAAACATTTCTAGGGTTTATGTGAAACCAAACCAGAAAAGAAGACAACATAAAAGTCTGATAAAAAAGATAAATAGGGCTTTATTTATTAAAATATTTACATAGATACCATAATCTAGCTTGAACTAAGATTAGGGTTCTGATTTAACCAGCACACCAAATAATCACACACAGATTCAATATCGTACCACGTCATTTATTTATAATTTATATATTTTAGAAAATTTAGGGATCTTACAATTGTTGTGCAACTTATTTCAAGAACAACGAGAGGCTGATAAAATGGCAAGAATGTTTGTGGTTACATTCATAACCAACCATACATGAATGCCTATACAACATGACAACATATATGACTTGATGTGTATCTTTTCACTTTGATTATGTGAAGCTCCTCATGGAAGATTCACCCAAGCTTGATGAAGAATCTTCAATCAAGACTCAGGGCAATTAGGGCTTGACAGCCTGGCAAACACATGGTAATTACGGTTGCGCAAGTGGATTGAGACGGTTATAGGATGATGAACATAGACAAGCGGTGAAGAAACACAATGTCAATTGTGTCATCTTCTTTAGCAATGTTCTATACAATAACTAATTGGAGAAGATGACAGCGTGAGGACGATGACAGTGTGACAGTCTGTCAATAGCTTTATCATTGGCCAGATCGATCTGTAACTATTTTGACCATCAGAGTCTATAAATAGGTGGACTTGGCTCCATTTGAGGGGATCAAATCCGATTGTAAAGGTTTTAGTGAGCAGAGAGTGAGCAAAGAGGAGTGTGATTAAGAAAGAAATAGCGATGGAGAGTAATTGCGCTGTCTCAAATTTGTTGATATAAAGTCGTACACATGGCTTCTTAGTGGATTTCTCTCGATCGTCGCCCATGGTTTTTCTCTCTCTCAAATAGAGGGTTTTTTTTTACCCCTCTCTCTCTTACCTAGTAGTTTTCTAATAGGATTTATAAGGGAGCCGTGTTCACACACAGGAGAAAAATTATGGTTCTTCAAAAGAGGTCTATGTGTCATAGCACGAAAAGAGAGGGCTCCGTTTTAGTATTATACTAGTGTGACCCCCGGGTGAGGCCTAGCCTTTGCTCAACCCTCCGATGAGAAATGTGGGTGCAAATTTGTCCAAGACTACAACCTGTCATTTGGGCCCGCGCAACGACCTAAATGATGAGTCCAGGCCCAAGAAGCATCACCACAGGGGCCACAAACTGAGCGACCGAGCCTTATTTGGAGCCTGGCAGATGCCAAAGTAAGGACCCAACGAGGAGGCCCAGGACCATATAAGCATATACTTCAGCTATAAAAGAACCCCTATGGCTTACAGAGAAAGGGGTTGAACAGTTGATCAGAGGAAGAGGGGATTCTTGAGCCAGAGCTCTCCTCTTCTTCTTGCTCCTCTTCTAGTAGCTTCGTGCAATCTCATTGTAAGAAGTTTCTCTTAGCCTGTTGAGAGAACACTCACCTCCATTTTCGCATTTGTTATAGTGCAAACCAGGTGGCACCTCTCGCCCGGAGACGTAGGTCCTAAGATCGAACTCCGACAACAACGTACTGTGTCATCACTCTTTCTCTCCCTCTCTACTCACCTATCTTTACAACATACAAAACATCCAATTCAATCAAGAATTATGGGGTGAGGTCTCTAATCAAGACGGTATAAAAAAATTTCCCATAAGAAACACATGCCCCCAATAGTCACATGTGAGTCACTCCCTAGAGGAAACCTAGTAAAAAAATAAATGAATGCTACCAATGAATGCAGCATTTAATGAGATCATGTTTTCTACATGTTCTCACTGAAGGATAGAGGTTCTACCTTTCTGAGTTTTTTACGTGATTGTCAAGTGTCACAATCTCCTTGTCAGACTTCCATTTTAGTATTATACTACTAGTCTTGAACCTGGGCAATGCCTGAAGAGAAAAAGAGAGAGAGGATTAGAAGTATAAAAAAATTATAATGTTGATCACTGAAAACAAAATCAAACAGGGGGACAAATTTGCATCCTTAGACTTGGACATTGGTATCTCCCAAATTATATCAAGTAAGAGTATGGGAAATGGATGGTGAGAAGGATACTCTGATGGAGTTATACACATATGCACAACATCACGACATTGGGAGGATTCCTCGACAACGGAGCCCGCTAACCTCTTGTTCCAATGGATGCATATCTCCACTAACTACTTTACATGCCCATATTATTGAATAAATCAATATAAACAATGATAGAAGAAATCTCATTAATTAAAATAATATGAAGCCTTTAAGGTTGATGCTATTATCCTGGTAGAATTGATCATGTCCAACACTAATGTCTCCAAAGCATATATAATATCAAAGAATTATCGTAAGAGCATTTTGTGCATTGATATAAAAAAATGCTTCAATGCAAAGGAAAAATTATGGAGTACCATCCACGACTGTTGTGTGAGGTTCCTAACGAAGTGTGCTCAGCCCATGGATAACACGACGAGCGCCTCCCAGAGATCTTCACATACTCGCCGAATGCTTCTTCATTCATGTCGTTCTTAATCCTTTATTAAGAAGAAGGAATATAAAATAATGAATAGAAACCTGAAGAAAAAAAAAAAGAGAGAAGAGAACGAGATATAAGCATCAAACGTTCATATTATCGAGGGAAAAAAATATTGAAAAAGAGATTTGAGTATAAGACCTTCAAATATCGAGAGAAGAACCTCCATTTGAGAATCAATCGTTAATAATCTGGAGAGAATAACAGTAATCTCATCAAATCCCTACATGTTTAAAACCCTAAATCTCTTGAATCACGCTCGTATCAACAACTATTAGAACTTAGTATAAAAAAAGTCATCAGCAGAGAACATAAAATAAGAGATGACTCTAGAAATTTCATACAAGTAAATCTGAGATGTACAGAATAGGAGGATAGGAATTAGAAAAATGGATAAAACGTGAAAGCGATTATGAGGTCAATAGAGATGCAAAAAAGAGACAAAAAGTCAAGAAAATGAGAGGCATATGAAGTAGACGACGGAGCTACCTTGTTGCTGCTCTCGGGAGACGATCCATCGGCACCCACGATGGGACAGTAACCACTCGCTCCTGGACGGAGCTTCGGATGTCAGAAATTTAATGTTTAACAAATATTCATTCTAATATAACATGTCATGGAAAAGAAAAGAGAGAGATCGCTCGGATTTTGAGCTCCAGTGGAACATCAGGCTTCCCCTTGGGGGAAGAGGAGGATGAGAAGAGGTGGGTGGTCTTCCGTTGCAATTACCACCTTCAACTTTAAGGATGAGAGATTTTAAATGGAGAAAAGGTAAGAGCCGATAACTTATGCGTTTACAGAATCCAAATCATCTCCCATCCTTTTATGCCTTCCAACGGTATAAAGATAGAGATCATTGAAGATAGTTATGATCGTGGAATCACGAGCAGGGTGAAGGGGAATGGAATGGCTATGAGCGTTACACATTTAATGGGATTAGAACAATGATGGCTGGGTGTTGAACCCGAAACGACAACTGGGTGTGTTCACATCGTGAGAGAATACGTCTTTAATAGGGCTCCACGTGTCAGATCCCGGGCGAGCGAAGAAAATATTCAGTGGGACGGATGTACCACGTCAGCCGTGTACCCCTCACACCCAATGCACTATTAATATGTTGCAATTCAACTTCCCATTTTAGGTGCTTTGTCCCTCAGATTGATAGTGCATTGGGTATGGGGGGTACATGGCTAATGTGATATATCCATCCCAGTGAATATTTTCTCGTGTAGAGAGGGCTCCGTTTTAGTATAGTAGTATTAGATTAGATAGATTAGACTAGTTATTTCTTTATTAAGTTTTTAAAAAATATTTAATTTGAGAGAAAAATCTAAATTAAAATATTAATGTAGACAAAACTAGGGGTGGGACTTGGGCGGGTTTGACCCGAACCCGACCCGCCCAATCCGAACAATGGACAAACATGGGCAAAGCTAGTTAAAAACTTAGACGGGTTTGGACAAAAAAAGATCAACCCGATTTCAATTTGGACGGGTTTGGGCAACGATCTTCCCAACCCGACCCGCCCAATCCGAACAATGGACAAACATGGGCAAAGCTAGTTAAAAACTTAGACGGGTTTGGACAAAAAAAGATCAACCCGATTTCAATTTGGACGGGTTTGGGCAACGATCTTCCCAACCCGAGGCGAGGAAGTGACATACTAAGGTTGAATGCTTTGGTAGTTTTTTTTTATTGGATATCAAAGACTGTCTGTTTGATGTTGAATTCTAAGAATTTATTTGAAATATGTGAGGATATGAGTTGGATTTTATGTTTTCGTTATGCAATTCAAAGATTTTTTTTATCCAATTCAAAAATCTGTGGGGTTTTTTTTTCCATCTATTTATGTGCAGAAGTATTTCTAATTGGGCAACCCGTCAATCTATATAACATGCCACGTCGGTTTTACGCTGACTAGACAAAAAGGAACCAAAGATGACTAGGACAAGCTAACTAGACAAAAAAAAACTGACTAGACCAAAATATTCAAGCATCTCCCTTCCCCCTCACCTCATCAAAAGAAAGCTATCATCACAACAAACATTTTCCTTTTTTATCGCAATTTCAAAAGGAAAGTGTCATCAAAGGAAAGCTCTTAATTTCAAAAGTTTCACCATATAATCCTGATTTCACAAGAAAAACCTCATTTAGAGCAAAAAAAAAAAAAAAACTTATAAGAGGAAAGATGTCATCGCAGTGATCCCGATTTTTTTTTAAAATTTTTTCCTCCCACCTCTCAATCTCTCCCTCCCTCATGATCTCATTCTTCCAAGTCCCCAACTCGATACAAAATTAGCGGGTCTGGGTCAAATGAGTTCGGGTCGTAAATGGGTCGACATGACTAACCTGTTTAGTAAACGGTCTGGTCCGGTTTTTGTCTTCGATCTGTTTAAAACCCGTTTAAAAATCAATGGGTTGGGTTTACCCAGTATCTGATTACAGTTTGCGATGGGTTCAACGAATGGCTGTGATCAGGATACCCATGATGGTGAGTTGCAACGAAAGAAAATAAAGAATAAATATTTAAACGGGTCTTACCGAGTCTTAACAGTTGTCGGTTCGTCGGGGCGGGCTGATATTGCCGCCGAAAGTTTTTTGTTGCCGAAAGTGATCAAGTGCGTTGTCGTCGAATACGACATTGTGGGTGGGGGTGGTGATGCCCAGGGGGTGTTATGCCGCCGAAGGCGGCCCGCTTTTTTGCCGACCATTGTGTTGCCGCCGAAGGTGGCCCGTTGCAATGTCGACAAGTACAGACAAAATGGAACAAAAAAAGCTGACTAGGACAAGCTGACTGGACAAAAATGAACCGAATAGATTTAACCATTCGTTAAAAAATCTAAAATCCCGGCCCATTGAAACTACATTAATCTTGACCGTTCATCCCATGATCGTTGTTCGCATCAACGTCTGTAAACCCGCCTGCTGAAATTTTGGCTGCCCCAAACCATCGGGTCGATTTCGAGAAATCCGTTCGAACAGAGACAACTGTGATTGATCGATTATAAGGGGGAGGGTGAGTAGGTCGCGCCACTTCATGCCAATCGGCACGGGCGGGGAAATGCGTGTCCCCTATGAATACAAGTGTTGTCGTCGAAAGTGTTTTGTTATCGAACGCGTTTAGGTGTGTTGCCGCCGAAGGCAGCCCGCTGCAGTGCCGACGGGCACGGGCATGCACTAGTTATTTTACAAATTGGGCAACTCGTGCAACCCGAGGAACCCGAGCAGCTAGAATGCGCAAGTACGGATTGGACTTCCACGGGCAAAACGGGTTAAGGTTTGTGCAAGTCGGGTTGGGCATGGGCAGACCCTTCAACCCGCCCAAGTCCCACCCCTAGACAAAACAACTAGAGGCGTAGTTGTGATCAGAGACGTCGCTGCGGCGCCATGAGCGGTGACCGGAACCCTAAAACTCACCTGATTTTGGCCCCCACTGATGCCTCCCCTTCCCGATGAAACGCTCCCCATCCTCCACCGCCTCCGCCGCCATCGGTAGTTTCACCTCCTTAAATGCTTCTCCGCAGGTCATCTCACCGTAGCATGCACCGCCACCAACTCCTCTCCTGCCTCGACCTCGCCGCCGCCCCAGACTCTGATGATCTCTCCCTGAATCCCAACGACTCCTGGATCGCCAAGGTCGTCTACACCGCCTTCCTCCTTTCCCCCTCACCCGCCGCCGCCACTCCCCGGCTGGCAACGCTCCGTCACAAACTGACCCCTTCGATCGCCTTCGAGGCCATACGTCGGCTCCCCAACGCTGCATCAGCGCTGCAGCTCTTCGAGCTCACTCGGACGGGATTCCAGTTCAACCACTTAGACGCAGTTTACCGATTTGTCATTGAATTTCTATGTAGGTCGGGCCTCCATGATGCCGCGCTGAAGGTGTTTGATGAAATGTTGGCCGACGGGCATTGTCCTGACGATTCCGTTCTTCGGTTCTTGGTGGAATCCTTTACAGAAGCAGGTAAGTTGGATGTTGCCATGCGTTTTCTTGCTAGAGCTCCCGAGTTCAGGTGTCAGCTCCAGTCGTTTACTTTTAATAATCTCTTGAGTCTCTTGGTCGCAAGAAACAGAGTTCCTGATGCAATTCGCTTCTTTAAAGAGCATTTAGGCGCAGAGTTTCTCACTCTGGACACTTGTAGTTTCAATATAGTCATGAAGGGTCTTTGCAGATTGGGAGACATCGATAGGGCATTTGAGTATCTCAAAGAAATGGGCGATTTTGGATGCTCGCCTGATAACATCACGTACAATATTCTTGTTGATGGATTGTGTAGGGCTGACCAGGTAGATAGAGCGCGCACAATTTTGAGGGGAATTCAATCTGATGGCCCATTTTTGCCAAACGTCGTGACATATACATCCGTCATTCGTGGTTATTGCAAAATGGGCAAGATGGATGAGGCTTTTAGTGTTTTTAGTGAGATGATTGTTTTCGGATTAAGGCCCAGTAGGGTCACCTACAATGTTCTTATCGATGGGTATGGTAAGGTTGGCGACATGCCATCGGCGGTGTCGATGTACGAGAGGATGATGGTTTGTGGCTGCCCTCCTGATGTCGTGACCTTCACTTCCTTGATTGATGGGTATTGTCGAAGCGGGCAACTGAATGATTCTACGAAGCTTTGGCATGAAATGGGTGAGAAGGAACTTTGGCCTAATGTTTACACCTTTGCCGTCGTCTTAAATGCTCTGTGCAAGAAGAACAGATTAGGCGAGGCCCGTGTTCTCTTGAAGGAACTGAATGCGAGGAAGGATATACAACCTCGAGCTTTTATCTATAATCCTGTAATTGATGGGTTTTGCAAGGCGGGAAATGTTGATGAAGCCAATTCAATTTTGATAGAAATGATGGATAAGAGGTGTTCTCCTGATAAGTTCACATATACTATACTAATAATCGGGCACTGCATGAAAGGAAAAATGGCAGATGCCATTACCATTTTCGGTAAAATGCTAGCTACTGGTTGTGCCCCTGATAATATTACAGTTAGTTCTTTGGTATCATGTCTTTTAAAGGCTGGGATGCCTAATGAGGCGAAACATGTTATGCTTATTGCTTCAGAAAAGGATTTAGGATTGGCTATATCATCATTGCGCAAAACTCCTTTATCACCAAGAAAGGACCTGGATGCATCGGTGACTGCATAGCTGAAGCACGCCCTCAAGCAGTAAATTTATGGTTTCTAGTTTATGGAGAGGTTCTGGCATGGACTAATTTACAAGTATCAAGTGCCAAACCGCTTGCACTTGAGGCATCACTTCGATCCCTGCCTGATTGTGGAACTTGAAACAATTGAATGCAGGCAAAGTAAGTCTATACGTTGTTGAGCGTTTTTGTACGAGTTTTGAAGTTCTTGACATTTTCATAGTTCCAGTTTCACGCTACTGAAGTGATATATGTATTCTTAGAATTTACATTTTACTCTTGTTATTCTTATTCTTAACTGAGTTGGCATCTTAAATGAAACTGATGCAGGCTGATTTTTTGTCAGGTCATTTTAGATTCTCGATATTTATGAGTTTTGTCCATAATTAGGTTCATCCCTGTACAATTTCTTCCGTGCTGTTGTTGTATCAGTTATTTGCTTCTGCCTACTAGCCTTATTGTTCTTGGCATTGCATGTAGTTGGATGTTCTATTTTGACATTTCATATCTATTTTTTTCACTAGTGTATTATCTCATAACCCATATATCTGAAGCTTCATTCTTACATTACCAGATTGAAGATAGCAATTCCCCTGGTTTGGATGTCAAAGTTACGCATTTAAGAGAACATGATTTCAGAGTTGATGCAGATGGATTGAGCACTAATGTTAGCTATCTGAAGCTTCATTCTTACATTACCAGATTGAAGATAGCAATTCCCCTGGTTTGGATGTCAAAGTTACGCATTTAAGAGAACATGATTTCAGAGTTGATGCAGATGGATTGAGCACTAATGTTAGCTTGACAATTTATTCCAAGGTTGTCTTTTTCTCTGTTTATCGTTGGGTTATCTATAGGCTAATGCTTGCCTGCATTGCTTCTTGAAAAGCCATTATTTGTCACCTCACTTGCATCAAGGGGCAAGTTCTTATCCCTCATGTTCCTCCCTTAAGTGGCTTATCCTCACCTAATGCCATAAGGATAGTAGCAAGCACATACATATATGGCATGGAAAGCATCATCATCGTTACAGACAAACCGCAAGGCTCAAGCATTCTACTGATTATGGACCCCAGGAGTCAGGACAAACCCAATTTTAAGTTGGCATCTCATCCTAAAGGAAGTGTTTTGGCGCCTATGGCTGGTTTGGCAGAGAATGGTGCATGGGTGGAGGAAGGACACCTTGTTTTGGTCTTAGAAGCCTATACACAAATTTAATATCATGCACTCCTTTTTCTCTTTGTAAGGACTGTATCAAAGTACTTGTACTGACTTCTAAAAAAATGACCAATGTTGTAAAAAATTTTAGTTAATGATAATGTTTGATTTTGTTCAGTTGTTTGTTGTCTTGTTAATGATCAGTGAAGTGATTACATACCCTGATGCTCGGTAGATATTCTTTTCCACCTATCTAAGCAAGCTTTCTCGTCAAGGTATTCTGTCCAACTTTATTAATTTACACTGTTGATGGGCTAATGTTCTATTACCCCCGAACAACCTTGTCCTGATGTTCTGATTAATGTCAGTATCAGAGTTCTACTTCTAATTGGATTTTTTGCATATATATGCACCTAACAAAGTTTGATTTTGCAGGAAAACTCCTATGTTTTAAAAATTCTCTGGGCACCCTTCACATATCTCGCTTTTTGTAAAAAAAAAAAACCCGTGTAGCTATTTTTTTTTATCATTTTAACATCGGACTACTCGGTGTTTATGCATATGAGCACTGAAGACTGCCAATGGTATAATGGTCATAAAGTTGGCCATATGATTTTATTTTCAAAAATCAAGATATGTGAAGGGTGCCCAGAGAAATTTGTTGAACATAGACGGCTTTTGGTACTGTCAAATTTTGTTGGGGTATTTATGCATAATCCCTTTATAATTCCCTGTTATACTTCGCCCATTCTAGTAACTCTTGATTAAATTTCATTGTTGCCATATCAATACTCTTACCCGGGAAAGATATCTGATTATCTGGAAGCATTTTGTGCAGTTTTTCTTTAGCTTATAGATGTCTGCTAGAGCCATTTTTTAGTTATCTAAGCTTCATCGCGTCAATGATCTGTATATGTGTCTTTGTTTCTTTATTTTACTTTCACTATTAGATTTTACAAGAGCCTTACTCTTTTATGCTACATTATTTTTGGCTCGATAACCTTTGTGTATGGCTTTGACTATCCGAGAAGGCAGTTGGTTATCACAATGCTGGGACAGTGGAATTTATAATGGATACCACTTCGGGCCAATTTTATTTCATGGAGATGAATACCCGTCTCCAGGTACTGTGATCATTTCCTTAACATGATGTTTAATGTGCAAGACATCAATGAACATATAAGTGGAATGTCTGTGGTTTGTAAATAATAAAATTTGGGTGTGGTATCTGTTGAATGCTCATTGTTTTCCCTCAAGAAGTTTATATAGATGCTGATATAGTAGTTGTGTGGACAACATGCCTAATGGTAACGTAATAACGTACAAGGTTGAACACCTGAGATGATTGTTGGTCAATATCTGGTGGAATGGCAGATTCGTGTTGCAAATGGAGAACCTCTACCCTTGATTCAGTCACAGGTGCCTTTGAATGGTAAACTTTGTTGAATATCCGATTTCAGATGCAAGTTTAGATTTTGCTTTTAGTATTATAGTGATACGATTGTGATTATGCTATACCGATTCACCCTTTGCCTCAATTTGCAAGCCTAACTTGTACACTAATAATAATTTTGAGCCTCTCATATAGTATTTAAGTACAATGTGCTTTACATGTATAAACAATATATTGATGTACTAATCTAAAAAGCAATGCAGCAATTTTTTTAACTTCTCATCTCAGAGTCACAGTAAATAATAGATGAATGTGACAATAAGAGACTCTGTGAAGAAGCTGCAAGCTGGTTGGTAGGTTAAATATTAGGAAGTGAGATAAAAATGGCAAACAAAATGGTTATTCATCTCAATATCCTTTGTTCGCTTGTGAAAAGCTGAATCACTATTAAGTGGTCCATGCGAGAGCTAGAATGGAGCCAAGTAGACGAGCTAGGAACAGATTCAAGTTAGCAAGACCCGAAGAACAGTATAAAGAGTGGTTATAAAGCAAAAACAAGAAAGGAAATGCAAGAGATTGATAGGAAGAGGTGAAAGGCCAGCAAGATCCTGAAAGTGGTCTAGCCTCAAACTGCCTCCAGACAACGAATCAGAACGAAGAAAAATGTTGTCATGCATCCTTCATTTGTTGAGGATGGCGGTGGTCATATCTTCTGGTGACAGTGAGCAGCAAATAGCCCCACAATGGATTGGATGCCATTGTTAACCACTTACCCAGATTCTGTTGGCAGCTGGGCAGGAACACTGTGCAAAAGTATTAGAATATTTCTCTAGATGACACAAGTACATCGAACATGGGTGATTAGCTCTGAATGATTGGAGGGTAGGTCTTCAAAGCATTCCCTGAGCTCAGGAAGCTCGGGGAGACTATCCTAGAGCTCTGGTACAGTGGAACTTGAGGGGCAAAGTTGGATCACTGCTAAACATGTAATAATTTCAAACTATAAAATTACACAGTGGCCTATTGCCCTCTCTTGTGTGGTTTGTTGGTACCATACATTATAAACATGTAAATACGTGATACACGTTAGTATATGTGTCTCTAACGATCTTTGTTTAATTTTCCTTTGTTATAGGACATGCATTTTAAGCTAGAATTTATGCTGAAAATGTTACTAGAGGATTTCTTCCTGCGACCGGAACTCTGTATCACCACCGGCCATGCTTCGCTTCACCATCAGGTAATTCAGATTATCATAACTTATTCTTCCTAAATCCGCTTCTTCCTATTTAATATTGATATTTTCTAGCAGTGTGAGTTGAAATGGGAGTGGAAGAAGGAGATGTTGTCAGCGTGCATTATGATCCGATGATTGCTAAGCTTGTAGTTTGGGGAGAAAACCGCAACGTGGCATTAGTCAAACTAAAGAGCTGCCTGGCAGACTTTCAGGTTTATTTAAGTCTTAGCTTGTGTACATGAGGTTGAGGATCATTTTGGTTTTGATTGGTTCTGCATCTTAGCTTGAGCTGTATGGCACCCATGGGTATCGTTGCATGGGCACGGATGAGGGTGTTGTATTCAGTTGATTGTCAAAAATTTTGACTCAGCACATATAAAAATTAACCTGAAGTACAATTTTTTATATTATATTAATAGAATGTAAATAAGTATCCACTAGGTTTTGTTCCTTTATTTACACAGAGCACCCAAGGGATTCCTTTAGACACTGTATCCATTCTGTGATACTTTAAAACACATGTTTATATATAACACATACTAGGGTTATAATAATCACTGTTGCCCTTGTTTGTTTTCTTTTGTGTTTTACTTGACATTAGACTTGCCATTTTGGAAACTCTGACTCAATCTTGTGATTTTTACTCAAGGATAAAATTAGAAAATAACTCATTATCTGAAGCATGCTCACTTTAGGGCACTTGTCAACCAATGAGAAAAGGTGTCCCTTCCCAGGGGTTACCTTAGTAAGTTTTTTTTTTTTAAATCACAAATTAATGCTGCTCCTACGTCTTTGCAGGTTGGAGGCTTGCCAACAAATGTCAGTTTTCTCCAAAAACTTGCAAATTATTGGGCCTTTGAAAAGGGCCTAGTTGCTACACATTTCATTGAGCATTATAAGAGTGATCTAAGGTTGATGAAGTACCTGCAGAAGCATATGTTGATGCTAAGGTTGGTGCAACCTTTGTTGCTGCCTGCATTTGTGAAGATCACATTTTTTCAAAGGAAACTTTCCTCGGTATGTTGAACATATTTTCTTCTGGCTTGCAATGCCTGGTGTTCATTTGACCACTTGTATCTGATAAGACGTCAACTCGTACAGGCGGGGCCCCATTAATTTCACTATGGTAGACTCATCCACCATTTCGAATGCATCACTCTGTGAAGCGTACAATGGAACTTGAGTGGCATAGAGAAGTTAAAGACAACAGCAGAGAGGTTTTGAAACTTGTCATTACCTATCGACCTGAAGGAAGTTATTTCATTGAGGTACTAACTTATATCAGTCATAGATGATACAAAGTGATCTGAAAAGCGAAGCTTCTTATTATAGTCGATTTGAAACCATCCGTTACCTATCAATCTGATGGATTTTTTTATTTAGGCATTGATGTGTTAATACAAGATGATGCAGTACAATCAAGGTTTTAAACTTTGATTCGTGTTTGGTCTTTGTCTAGGTTGAAACCGAAATTTAGATCGAAATGGTGGAAAAATTTTGAAATGGCCCAAAAAGGGGCATTTTACTGGATTTTTGTTTTAAAATTTAAGATTTTCTTTATAGTTGTGCATGTATATTTACTTGCATTATTTGAAGAAAACACACACCAAAGCTTGAATTATTTATATAAATTTACATTGTTTACGTCACAAAGAAAACAAAATTACTCATCTTCGCTCGTCCAAGTCAACTATTCTTCAGTTGTCCAACTGAACTCATCATCATTAACCCCTGATGCACCAACACCACTGTAACCTCCAACTGATGGACTAGGTCCACTGCCGCTGGGTCCAAACTGCGCTGACATCTAGTCTCTCAGCTCGCTCCAACTAAGTCTGTCTCGAATCTAAGACCGCATGTCGATATTGAGCCCTCTCCTCTTCTGTCTCGATATCATCTGGTTCTGAATGACCCCTAGCTGATATAGTCTGGATCCATCCCTTCTTCGGTGGCCTGGAGGTTCGAATATGAACTCCTTTGTATTTCCTGCTCCTTAATAAAGTGCGCTTGACTATTTTAACCTCAGTCGTGGCCTTCAAGTACTCTGCTTCATCGAGGACACAACCGACGAGGTGTAACTTCAGATGTGTAACACCTGCACTTTCGATCCGTTTGGCACAATATGCACACTGTGACTTCTGCTTCCTTGTGTCTAATGGGAACCCGTGCCACCAACGTACGTCTTTTGACTCCGAATCCCTGTGTGGTGGAGGCTGTGAGATCATATGTAAATTATTATTGTTTAAATAATATATATTAAATTCTATGTTATTGTAATTTGTAAATACAGATTAATTTCTATGTTTTTGTACGTGGCGATGAGAATTGACAAATCTGGCGACGATATCAGGCGAATTCGGCAAGGTCCAACAATGATTTCCGGTGAATCTGTTGAGCTCTGATACCGAAATCCATCAAGATCTGCGTCGAATTCTAGCGAAATCCGGTGACTTCGGCCAGGTCGGTGTCGAATTCCGACGAGGTTTCGGTGGTTTTGGTCAAAATTCGACGAAGTTGGTTGGTTTCGACCGACCCCCCCTCCTCCTTTAAAGGCCATAGATTTCTGAAACCAGCTCATATTTTTCGCGAAATTTGTGGGCTGATTTCGGTCGAAATGATTGGAATGCCCACGAAACAATAAGACTTTGGCCAAGTGAACACTTTGATTTAGTAGGGAGTAAAACCCTGTAAAAGTGAGAACTTTGATCCAAGAGTATCATCTTTACCTTGGACAAGTATGGCTTGCGTTTCGGATGCAACACTTATTTGGTGGGCCTTCGATCCAGTGCTCAAATTTCTGTTTACCATGACCTTTTCATTTGATGTCCATTTTTAGTATTCTAGATGTGAAAAGAACCTATCATTGAGCAATATGACGACAATTGAACAAAGCTCGATAGCTCCATATTTTTTTACCTATTTTTGGCTTGCCCGATGGCTCAAAACACACAGAGAAACCAAAATCTATTATTTGTAGTATTGTTTGATCTAGTCATATAATCATATCTCTCAATCTAGGGGAAATCTGCGTATACTCTAGAGGTTGAAACGGTTGTACATGACGTCAATTAGCTGCACATAATTCATGAGCATGTTTGTACATTTCTTTTTATGGCAAAATTTATTCTTTACTAATAGGAGGAATCTGACTCTCACATGGGGTGGTGCAAACCTCACTTTCATTAAAAGAGAGCCCATGTATTGTTTGTTTACCATTCTATCATCAAGGAAAGCATAGAGGTGAATCCTATTTTTAGATTTTTTTTTTCTCTTCTACTTTTCTAGATTCTAAAGATTTAAATAGAGGGGATTGAAGGAGGTAATTTTCTTCTTTTCCATTGGTTCAAGAATAGTAATCATCAGGTTATTTATTCTTCTGCCGTTTCTATGACTGCTCCAATGCCAATACATACTCCATAAACCCTTTAAAGGTGTTATGAAGACTTTTTTTGACACAATAAGGATGCTCAAAGGGATAAAAGAATATAAAATAAAGGCATAATCGATACCCACAATCATGAGGGAAAGAGTAGAGGTTGTCGGTTGACCACATGCCACTATTCATTTTCAAAATAGGGACCGGAGCCTCCTTATCTTTTAGGTATTGGTTTTTACTTCTTCTTCCTCCTTTGACCTTTCGGCTTTACCTGAATTAACGATCCTACTGAAGCAAAATTACAGCAATTTGTCTCCCTAGAACATTCTTTTTACCTCTTTATTCCTCCTCTGACTTTGGGCTTTATCTTTCAAACTGGGTTGTAGCACCTCAACTTTATTAATTATGTTAAGCAATCATGATTCTATATGAAGTAGTTGAAATCAATGAAACTGCTGTAAATACGTAAAATATAAGCAAGTATTTGATAATCAGCACCATTATCATCTGTAAACACAAAAGGTTTTTCATCCTCTTTAGGAACATCTTCCTTGAATTCACAGTGTCAATAATCAGTAAGTCTGCACAACTAGCATAATGGTGCATTACACGAGACTAATTATACATTTTAATGACCTAACTGAAATTGACATCATTAAGTGTATTCCTAGCATTAGTTGATTCGACAAAAGACCAACCTCCCTTAGCTCAAAAAGATGGGGTCGATATGGAGCACAATTCTAAGAGAAACGGTTCAAGTTTAAAATAAACTATAAGTACACCTTCTATTTAAGATGAAGTATAAAAGCGAGGAAGAGAGGAAATGGAGAGGTATGAGGTCCTCAGTTGAACCACAAATAAAGATAAAGATGTCGTCTAACTTCTTCGAGAAGTTACTACAGATATCACATAGAAACGGGGCCAATAGGTGAACCACACGGTTTTCAAACTAAATCCGACTGGAGCTTCTTTAAGGAGTTGACTGCATTGAACTAATTCTATACTGTATGCCATATATACTTGCATCGGTGGCATGTTGTCATACAGCTGTATGAATGGATTAAAATGTTGGCTCTTTTCAAGGTGGTTGTAATCTCTAAGACTCTGATAACACATATGGTCATATTGATTTTGATGTATTGCAATTTGATTTCTCATTTTGTCATATTCTGGTTCGTAGGCCCATGTAGGTTCAAGATCTGGCTTACAGGAGAACATCTGTCCATGTTGTATAATACTACCTTCAAAGTTGTGCAGTATAGATGGTAATAAATCCAAATCAATCAGCAAGTCCATTCATATATGGCTGTTAGGTCAAAGTTGATTTTGGCATTGTAAACCAGCACATCAAGCTATATCTCATGCATTAGTGATTGGGCTTACATTCTACTTACTGCTCTATTGCAGAGAATATTTACTTCAATTAGGTAATCTGAACTGCTAGTCCTTGAGGACCAGCAGATGACCAAGACCAGGATGGTGATGTTGTTTCCTAATGGCTGAAAGCTTGTAGTTCTCTAATTCTGCTGCTAGTAGGCTAGTAGCCATGTAGAGGTTATTATGTTGAAACTGATGCAGGCTGATTTTTTGTCAGGTCATTTTAGATTCTCGATATTTACGAGTTTCGTCCATAATTAGGTTCATCTCTGTACAATTTCTTTCGTATTGTTGTTGTATCAGTTATTTACTTCTGCCTACTTGTCTTATTGTTCTTGGCATTGCATGTAGTTGGATGTTCTACTTTGACATTTCATATCTATTTTTTTCACTAGTGTATTATCTCTTAACCCATATATCTCAAGCTTCATTCTTACATTACCAGATTGAAGATAGCAATTCCCCTGGTTTGGATGTCAAAGTTACGCATTTAAGAGAATGTGATTTCAGAGTTGATGCAGATGGATTGAGCACTAATGTTAGCTTGACAATTTATTCCAAGGTTGTCTTTTTCTCTGTTTATCTTTGTGTTATCTATAGGCTAATGTTTGCATGCATTGCTTCTTGAAAATCCATATTTTGTCACCTCACTTGCATCAAGGGGCAAGTTCTTATCCCTCATGTTCCTTCCTTAAGTGGCTTATCCTGACCTAATACCATCAGGATAGTAGCAAGCACATACATATATGATATATGGCATGGAAAGCATCATCATCATTACAAACAAACCTCAAGGCTCGAGCATTCTATTGATGATGGACCCTAGGACAAACCCAGTTTTGAGTTGGCATCTCATCCTAAAGGAGGAAGTGTTTTGGCGCCTATGGCTGGTTTAGTAGTTAAGGTTTTGGCAGAGAATGGTGCATGGGTGGAGGAAGGACACCCTGTTTTGGTCTTAGAAGCAATGTGGATGGAGGTATTTATGAGCGCTCTTTTGATCCATACAACTGATATTGTTGTTTGTTCAAGAACCATGTGATATCTTTCTGTGATTGTGTTTATTTCAGCATGTTGTCAAGTCTCCCTGTGCGGGGTATGTGGACGATCTTCAGGTTGCTCCTGGCCAACAGGTCTTCGATACGAGCGTTCGTTTCAGTATTAAGGTATACATTCCTCTTTACTGCTGTTTGCTCTGTGAGATACGGCCACTATTCTATTAGTGTAGCATGTTGATGAATTACATTTTTCTCCAGGGCTCCTACATGCACACTATGCCTAGTACTTATGTATGCATGCCTCTTTGTTAATTGGTTTCTACAATTTTAGCTTCTGAATTCGCAGCAACCAGAGAATCTTGTAGGTAAAATTTGAAATTATATCTCAAGTATCATCGAAGGTAATGGTTAGTTATTCTCACGAGTTGGTGTTTCTGTTTGGGTGGTGGGTAAGTCTGGTTTTTGGCCTACTGACATGCCCTAGCTGAATAGTCAGATGTTTGACTGGACGCTGATACAAGAGAAAACATAAACTTCACAACCTGGTTCTGATTCTAAATGCAATATACTTGACCTGCATACAATTATGATCGAGTCTCATGCCAAATTGGAGCTGTAAACGGGTCAGATTCATGCAAGATTCAAATTTAATCCAAATATGCTAGTCGGGTTCAGGCTCAGATTTAGGTCTGTTCCTGTTTTACTTGTCAGATTCGGTTGAATTCGAGTCAAGTTCCAATCTTCTGTTGAGTAAAAACCATTATTTCCATGACTATTTCATTCCAAACTTGTTAAATGGTTAAATTGAGCTTCCGTTTCAACTCAAAACTATATTATAGGGTTTTCTATCTCAACCTACAGTATGACATTGATGGTAAACCTAGCATTGTTGATGCATGTTGATAAATATATGTTGTGGTAAACCAATAAAGCTATCAAATGCAAAAATTTCTAAAATAACTATCCAATAATGACATAAACTGCAAAGAGATGATGTCTTGATACTAGATTGTTGTAGGAGACCTAGGGTTTTGGAAAAACTACGGTAAGGAATGTGCTCTGTTATGAAAACATAGGATCAAATGTGAGATTGCTCTGAGTTTGTACAACGAATGTGCTCGGAAAGTCAAATTTGGTAGGACTTGGGATAGTATGTGTGGGAGTATGTGTACGAAGGCATTTTGCAATCGGAGTAGTATCCAGCTATGAAACCAGGGGAACTTGGGATTGTTGTTAGATATTATGTGGCAGAAATTTTGGGGAATGAGATTTGTACCCAACTATAGAAATTTCATCTAGGGTTACAGTCTGCGGTATGATGAAGTAGAGGCTATAGGATGATAATTGAAAACTAGAAGTACAAAAATTAGAGGTAACTAAAAGAAGAAACAAATTGATAAGTAGTGGCCTTGGCGCACTACACACCAACTTCAAGTCGTCGAGCTTCAAGGTGTCGCATCATGAGGGGCTAAGGCGCCACACTAAGGAAAATTGCATCAACAAGTAAAAGGAGCTCCAAGCAAATTACATTGATCTACTATGGGTTTGTGGTCCTATTTATAGATTACAAAGTCTTTAACTAGAAGTAATTCTCCCATACTTAAGGGATTAGGATTCCTAACATCACAAGGATTACAATCACCATAATTCAATGATAACTCATGACTCCCCTTACATGTACATTTATGGATCTGAAACCAACATAAACCCCAATCCTAGTTGACTTGAATTCTTGAAACTTCCTTAACCCAATGTTACACTAAAGTAAGAATTTTAAACACTGTCCTACTAAAATAAGACTCCTGATCTAATCTAAAAAATAAACAAAAAATACTCAAGAAGTTACAAAGAAAATAAGAAAACAATGAAAAATCTCTAAGACTTGTATTAAATACAATGGTTTCGCCAGAGAATCCATCATCTATGAATGCTATCCCTTGTAGAAATCCTATTATGAGTGGTAAGCCTAGTTCATCAAGGAATCCTACACTGAGTAGGAGTCCTAATTCATCAAAGAATTCTATTTAAGCATGACTTTTATTTTGAGCATGAATTCTATTCTAACTAAAAATTCTTTATCAAATGATATTTATTTGCGAATTAGGAATCCTAGACAAAATGGCATTCCCAGAAATTGTAGGAAGCCTCTTCTTCCTACTTATGCAGACCAAATTACATGTGTTATGCTAATATGAGGTATATATAACAGCAACAAATAATATTAATAATTTTTATATATGAATCATAAAAAGTTATATTTGATATGTTGTCTAATTATCGGGTTTGGAAACCGACCCAATGTTCTTATCGGATTGACACTTGGGATCCAAACCCATCCATTTTTTAATGATCTGGTCCGGTTTTCGGGTTGTTATATATCACATACAACCCTATCAAGGGGAATTTGGGGTCGTTTTTGGGGAGTTAGAATTGGAAGGTGATTCAGATGCATTACAAGGAAGAGAGATCCTAAGCAACATTTTTGGAGAGGAGGCTGTAGGGTGGGTGTGCGCGCGGGGGGTGGGGGTGGGGGGTTACGTTTGGGCAATATTGAAACTGTATTTTTTGGGTCTACAGTAGTGCTTTTCTACATTGATTTTGTGTCTGCATATGACTGCTGCCCGTAACCCAGCTCTTGGATTGCTGCCTCTAGCCTTTTCATATGTGAATCTTTGCCTCAGATAATTGCCGGTTGTTGCACAATTCATGGATTTGCCTCCGCCACAATCATTGCTATACCTATGGACACCGTAAGCCATTGTACGTTCGTTGTTGTCAACGTATACAGCCCTGCCTGAAAAATGTTTTTGATAAATGGCTTCTCTAGCCAGAGTATGCTATCTGCAATATTTGTGATTTTCTGATAGTCCAACTGTTTTCCTGCCTGTGTTTATTGCACCTATAACATTTGAAGTAACATCAGAGTTCTAGTTTCTCACTGTATTACCAATAAATGGCACATATAATTACGACGTTTGGAGTTTTCTATTAAGTTTGTGAATAAACTTTCCAAAACTTACGGTTGGTGCAAAATATTTTTTTATATCCATTATTGAACAACATTTTTCGAGTCGAATTGTTTGGCCGAGTTGATATAAAACTGGGTCGAGTCGGACCGAGTTTACTTGACTCGGCTGGCTTTCAAGTCGAGCCCCAGTTTCGAGTTTTTAAATAAGGGTAAATTACACTTTACCCCCCTGAAGCTTAGCCCTAAATCACTTAACCCCCCTATAGTTAATAAACTACATTTTGCCCCCTTCTATTCAGTTTTGATTAGCTTGGGATTACCAAAAGAGGAAATTTAGTACTCGACAAAAGGGGGTATTGTGCTAACTTTTAAAACTATAGGGACCGATTTGGAACAAATCAAATTACAAGGGCGTTGGGTGATTTCGGGATAAACTTCAGGGGGGTAAAGTGTAATTTACCCCTTAAAGTTTAAACAATGTTTATATCTATCTGTGTTTACAGACATTCTAGTATTCCATTTGTTTGTTTCCTATATTCCACTCTATTGTCACCTATTTCACCTAAGATCACTTTTCTGTGTCTATGATTACTGTAGCCTGGAGTTTCTCAACCATGACGGTTAACATGATTACGTCAGAAAACAAATCTTCCCAATGTTCAACACTAATCTTCTGATTTCAACCCTCATGTCTATAAAATAAACCTGAAGGTGTCATGCCGAGGAAAGAGATTCCCCTGAATTCGCAGACTTTGTTGATATCATGTAATTTAATATTCCTATTATTGCAGATTATTATTTTTTGTTGAAAATTCTTTGTTACCATGCTGGTGATCGTCTCTGAGATTATTCGAAGTTTGAAACTTTGTACATGTCGTTTGTTCTCTTTAGCTTGTAGCCTCAGATAAATGTTTACTCTTTAGCGCACTTCTCTTTCTGGCTGTTCTTTTTCCATCTACAAAATAAGGCAGCATCATTGCTTCAAATTTCAGCCGAAATTTTGTTCAAAATTTCGGCGAAATATTTCGGTTTCTGTTTGGACGGAAACGAAACGACCGTCGAAGCCCAATTTTGGTCAATTTCGCTCGATTACGGTTTTTGCTTTCAAAACCGGAACTGGAGCTATAAATTTTGGTCAATTTCGGTTTCAAAACTAAAATTATAAAATTTCAATTCGGTCAAAATTTTAAATTTTTTTCAATTTCGGTCGAAATTTTAAAATTTCGATTTAGGCTTGGACTGAAACCCCATACGAAACCAAAATTTAAAAATCTTGCAGCCTCTCTCTCTCTCTCTCTCTCTCTCTCTCTCTTCTCCATTGCAAATGGTAAATGCCCTTGCCCACAGTTTTTTATGTTCTCTCCCATTACTATTTGTTTGTATCCACAATCTTTCAGTGTGCCTCATGGACGTTTTGACTCACTGAACACTAAGTACCATGGTCTCTTGCTCTGATTGTGTTTAATTCGGTTAACCTTGAACTAGTTTTAAACTCGTCTCCTTCGTACTTGACTCATGTTTCGATTCGTACTCTGTTGGTCACTCTTTGCTAATGAAATTTCACCTTAGTAGGTTGAGGTAGTACCTTCAGGATTTGTAGTACTCTACGGCGAAATTCTATCCCAATTTAATACGAGCTTAGCCGATAGAAAATTTCGTAGAATTGTAAATGGGAATGTCTTTTAGGTGAGCTATTTGTCAAGCCATTATTTTCGAATCAGTTCATCTGATACATTTAGGGTTTAGGGTTTATGGATGCATAGCGGCAACTAGTCGTCGAAAAAGAGAATAGAAGGTAGGCAAGAAGAGGATGCAAATGGGTAGGGCTCTAAACCTAGATGAGAAACCAATTGGGATATGAAAATGCTTTGGAGAAGTGGATGATTTGATTAGACGCAATGCCGACGTGGGGGACATCGGCCAGTGCTCGGTGCTGACTCCGGTCTCCGGGTCTACCATGCCGGAGAGGAAATCACAAAAACATCCTCTCAAATGTACACCTTATTTCATAGTGGTCCCTCAACTTTTTGTTTTTTTGAACAACTTGATCCCTGAATTATGCTCCGTCTTCATTCAGCCCCTTTTGTCAGCTTTTACTCTGAAATATCCTTGTTCTAGTAAGCAATTTTGAGTCTTATTGAAAATTGATAATAGTATTTTCGGAATAAAAAGTTGTTGGAGGGGTTAATTACACAGATGTAGCATGGTTCAGAGATCAAATTGTTCAAAAAATTTTTTTTTTTGAGGGACCAATGTGAAATATGGTGTATAGTTCAAGGGATGTTTTTGTAATTTGCCCTAATTATTATTGCTGTGCTTTAGTCACATCAAAGAAAAACCCCTAGTTCTATTCACATTATCTGCAATTTAGACCAAGTAGCATTGCCAATGACAATAATGGTGTACCACAGTGGTGGTTATATGAAATGACAATGGTCCACTGATTTTTTAGTTGATCAAAGGGGATGGCTCTCATGTTTTTTTTTTTTTTTTTTTTTTTGGGGGGGGGGGGGGGGGGGGGGAGGGGGGCAAATTGATCGTCCAATCTGTACTTACACACAGCCACGAATAGGTTCATCTCACCCGTCCGATGGCAAGCAATCTAACAGACGAATGTCACTCAAGCCGGATTGATGGTGATCGATACAATGGTCTCGTCAGTCGTCACCTTACCCTAATCCTTAGTCCACATCGTCTCGAATCTGAATGTACTGCGGGGTTTTTGGGTACACCTTAACTTGAGTAGAATGGGGCTATGGTCACTTCCAATAGCCGGTGAGTGAGGTTGCAGCGGTGGAGAAAAGGCTCCTCCAGTAAGGATCAACTAGGGCTCTGTCCAATCGCTCTCTAATATTATATTAGAATCTCATTTGTCGTCTGTTGGACCATGTGTACGTCGGTCCTGATCGGAAAAACCTAACCTAAGGGTACCAGCCGACCAAGCAAAAGCTTCGAAAGGGAGACCTTCTGGTACTCTATCAAAGAAAATCCTGAGTTCCGTTCACATGATCTGCAATTTAGAAGAACGACAGCAGTGGTGACGGCGATTCACTACAAAAGAAATGGGGATGAAATGTCACAGTTGATTGAGGTCATGGTCACTCTCATGCACTATTAGTGATTGAGATTCAGTCCTATTGTTTGATTCAAGGAAACTAACACCATGGTTATCATGGAGTGCCTTTATGTCACCTACCACCATTGAAGTTTGAAATTATTCCTTGGGCTACTGGTATCTTTTCCATTGAGAGAGAGAGAGAGAGAGAGAGAGAGAGAGAGAGAGAGAGAGAGGTGTTCAACAATTTAGGGCCTGTTTGGATTTGATTATACGAAGATTAGATTCATATATAATCGTATTCGTGTAGAATCCAAAAGCAAAAGATGGAAGTTGCTCTTAGGTGCTTCTGCTGGAATCTGATTTTTCTATACAAAACTGATTCTAGTCTGTGCGGGAATCAGCTTTTGACACTACATCGAAACAAATTTTTGCGGGAATTTGATTCCTGCAGAATTCTAAATCGTAAGCTGGGTGCTGAAAATCAAATCCAAATGAATACTTAGGCCCTGTTTGGGTAGGATTATGATTCTAGTAGTCCAGAATCTCAAAATCCCTAAAAAGGGCTCTGGAGCCTGGAGTCTTGATTTTGGGCTCTAGAAAAATGGCTCTTAGATGTACATTTTGGGCTCTCCGCAAAAATACTTTTTGGGATTCGGTTGTATCCAAATAGACTCTTCGTCTTTTTTAGGGATTCTGGGATTCTAGAATCCTGGAACCGGAGCGTATCCAAACAGGCCCTTAGGCGCTGCTTGGATACCCTCCCGATTCTCGAATTCTAGACTTTACAAAATACCCTCCCGATTCTCGAATTCTAGACTTTACAAAATCCCAGAGCTCAAAGCTTCATTTTTGGGATTCGGAATTCCAGCTCCTAGAATTTTAGAAAAGGGGTGGAATTCCATCGAATCCTATAGCTCTGATTTGGACTCTCTGAAAAATCATTTTTGGGCTTATCACGTAGAATCTCAGAAAGGGCTCTCTGTAGAGTTACCACCGTAGTCCAACTTAGTTTGATTCCTGTTGGGTTAGGCCCAATGACGCCTCCATCAGGTTGGTCCGAGCTTGTGGTGGCACGAGACCATTGTTGGCAGTCCCTTTCGCTAAGGAGTGCATGCAAAGTGATTCTTGTGCTCTCCATGCCCACCACTAGGAGTTCAAATCTCGGCATGCATCATAGCCGCACGGTAGCAGGTGATCAGAAAGTGAATCCTACTCATACTCCACCGACTGCGTGAGGAGATCACCTCCACCACTAGTTGACCCCCAGAACATTTGAGAATAGAAATTGCAATCCAGGCCATTTACGAAAAGAATTTGCATTCCAGGCCTCCCATCAGGAGCTAATTTCCCGCTACTTTTCTTTTCACTTAATTCAGAATCAAATTGCAAAAAAAAAAAAATTCAGAATCCCATATAATTTGCTCAGTTAGCTTCTTTCTTTCATGATCACCATCATCATCCAAGTCTTAATTCATCAAGATGGCTCAACTGTAATGAAGATTGTTTTTCTGACCGACCTCATGTCTACCCTCTCAATATTTGTGTCGAAAACCTGACCAAGGCAGATTTTTTTTTTTTTTTTTGGTATTATCAAAGGGGGAGGTCACCGGAGCTCCGGGAGGCGCCACAGCCCGGCGCAAGCAAAAAACAACCGCACACTGACGGAATGACAGGTCCCAAAAATAGGATGACACAACACCACCACAACCACCCACATGAGAGGGGGAGGTACACCATCATGCCGCACACAGGCGGAAAAACAAACCCGCGCACCGGAAAAGCACGACGGCCACCGGCCACCTCACCGACTGCCGGCGGTGGAAGAGAACCAGAGACCAAAAAAAGAAGAAAGCCAACACAAGTCACCAGAACTCAAAAAGGTACCAAAAAAAACCAGATCCATCGCTGGATCTCACCTCCCTCAGCTCAGGCGAGGTGGAAAGCCACTCTGCGGCCTTGATCTCCACGAACCAACCTCCAACGCCTCGTATTGCTGGGATCCACCATCGCTCAGGGGAGGGTCTGGAAAAGCCCACGGCAGACGCCGGCCGAGGTCCAAAGCACCACTCCACCCGCAAATCGGTTGAGAAACCCCCGATCCGCCAGCGAAGAGTGCTGATCCGAGAAGCAAGCTGCATCGCGACTCCACTCCGTCGATCCGAGGAGGAGGACGCCCTTATGAACAGGAGGACGTCGATCCGAGAGGGCATGGGGGCAGATCCGACCCCCGGAAGAACACGATCAAGATCTCCTGGCCTCCCCGGAGCCTCCAGAGGCGGCCGAGGAGGCCAAGAGGGGCGGCTCTCAAACCCTAATGTAGAGGAGCGACCAAGGCAACCTTGAAGTATAGAGGGAGGCCAAGAAATCTAAAATGTGGGTTGGCCGCGTAAGGACACGGAGCTTGTTGGTTACGCAATTGAAGCGTGTGCAAAGGGAGAGCTAGAAAAGAATTTAGACGAAAAAGTACATAATGCAAGATTTGATATAAGGAATTCGTGATTCATCTTTTTTTTTTCTTTGGTAGTCAGGTTACAATGTACTGGTACAACTGCACGAGTACCAACCCTGGGCCAGGGTTCGAAACATATGCATTCACAATTGTGTTTTTTTTCCTGCCGACATGGCCATGCCTGCTCAACAGCAGCCTTCGTGGCATGCGGATTCGATATGAGGACCTGCACCCAAAGGGTGGAACGTAACACCAATTGTGCTAACTGTTGGGTACTCCCAACGAATTGCATTCATCTCACCATAATGTAAAGCTATAATTTGGATTAACCAATCGATTATGAACCCTTTTATTTTTAAGAGAATATACCTGACCTGGTTAAGACATACCCGGGATTTGATCTAGCGATCTCCCAAGTGGGAAACAGCAGTTCCATTATGTGTTAGATACCCTCATTCTCCAAAACCCGGGTCGTAAGAGGAGGTCCACAAAGGGTATATGAAGACACCACCGCCCAGCCCCTAGCCGATGTGGGACTAAACCCAACTATCCCCCTCCTCTCACACGAGGTTAGAGTTGAACACCCGCCTGCCCCCTTCTCATGCACCGAGACAAGGGGTGGAGGCACTCATAAGGTACAACTTGGTCACATTCCGACCCAACTAAGTCTAATTGGATGAAACATCGCTTTGATACCACTGTTAGATATCCTCATGCCTCAAAACCCGGGTCGTAAGTAAAGGTTCACAAAGGATATATAAAGACACCACTGCCCAGTCCCTAGCTGATGTGGGACTAAACCTAACCTTATGAACCATTAGAAAACCCAAATATCATCATCAATTGCATCCCTTTTGAGACTATGACCTTTTTATACAGCTTTCCGAGTTCTACCTATAAAAAAGGATTTGGGTTCAGACCTAAGAGACCGAGCTTGAATCCTTGTATAGTTTTTTAAGTCAATGGCCTATACTTCTTTATTCACAAGACAATGTTCTCAGCATTGGATACCAAGATCAAAGGAGATAAGAAGAGACCAAAAATGGTGACTGAGCATGTAAAATAAATAAATCAATGAGATCTCTAACTTAGAGCATCTCCAACGGCCTCCGAAGAGAGCTATGAAGAAGGACATGACATACCCTTCAAAAAAAAAAAAAAAAAAGGACATGACACTCTGATGCTTTTGTGCTGCTCTAATCAGCTCCGTTCGATGCTCTGAAGGCCAACGTGACGCTCCACATAGGCCACGTTTGCTTGGGACCTCCGAATGGCTCTGTATACAACAGAGGTCCTTCGGAGCCTTTGAACAAATTAATTAATATTTTTTTTACAAAAAACCCCTCATCATTTTACAAATATTTTTTTATATTTCCAACGATGCATGCACTGCCCAACAGTTAGTTTTTACCCGTTTGATGCAAATTTGGAGGGTTTGGATAAGTTACAAATAGGGGGGGGGGGGGGCAAAATGGCTAGGATACCCTAGTTCGGAGGCCGTTGGAGGGAACCTTCTCTCAACTATGATATTTCGATGAGGTGGCTTATAAAATGGGGCCCACAATGCTTAGGAGGTCCTCCTAGTTCGGACGCCATTGGAGATGCTCTTAGGATGTTGCGTATCCCTATCACAACTTTTAACTTAAGCAGACCCTGCTTTATACTCCATCCGTGATTCGCCCACAGTGAGTCGTTACCTTTCCTGGTTTGTACTCTTGCTTTTCACTCTGCACACTGAGTGATGCGGTTTCTCTCTCCTCGGTTCTCCGCTGCACGGGCGCTTAAGAGCATCTCCAACAGACTCCTAGACAGATGACGCTTTGGAACTGTAGCGAAATAATGTGGGTCTGTGTTGAAAATGATCCTCCAATGGGCTCCCCCACCTTTTGTCTGAGTTCATTTTTCCTAGTCCTCTAGCTTGCTCTTGTGAATAGAATAGGGAAGGGTTTTGTGATGCGTCCCCCCTGGTTTGAATAAAATACAAGGCCAAAAATCATTTTAATTGTTAATTTTCTGAAAAGCCCCTTGTTTATTGTCCCGTGCTGTGTTGGTCTGATTGAAGCATTTGGTCTTTTCAAGAAATAGAGAGATTTGTGAGGAGTCCATTGGAACGCACGTCAATTCTCACTCCATACTTTGCATACGTGGCATCTAAGAACCGAAAAAGCTTATCCCAAGCTCTCTCTTCAAGTAGGCAATGCATAGCTGGATGGTAGCATCTCTTCCATCCCCAATCAAATCCATGCCCATCCCTTTGCCCTAATGGTTGTGGTCCATGTCTCATTTCGACATGCAAACGGATTACAAGTGGCATGGAACATGGTCCATCCCGGACCCCCAAATCTCAGAATGGGTCCAAATTAAAGATCCATTTACTTACTCCTAGTTGAGTATGGCTAGCCCAACTTCTAAATTTACGAAAAAAGACCACATAGACTTTCGAGCTCTATTGTTGTCTTAATAACTCGCTAGAGACATGCACGTGTGCGCGCACGCATGCAAATTTGACGACAGAAGTTGGAGATGTCAAGCAGGGTTGGTGGGTGGTTATGTCTACTTTTAATCCCATTTGATTCAAATTATATATCTTAAAAAGACTAAAATATCCCTCATACATGCTAAGGCATATTCTGAGTTAATACAAATCTGTCACTATGTTTGAGATATATTGGTCGTCCATCAAAATATAACGAACAAATGGAAAGAGAAAGTGGTGGTCATGATGTATCAAGTAGGATTAGGGCGAGTGCAATTCACATAGGTAGAGGGAGAAATAAACATTTGATTTGGAACATTTTTTTTATAAAAAAGAAATATTTAAGGGGTTCTTTGTAAAAAAATGGGAGCACATTTGGTATTAGTGTGAGTGTTCACATGTTTTACTGATGGGGTTAAATTCCTTAGGCCTAATCGGGACATGCCACATGGCCCACCTAATCTCTCTCTCTCTCTCTCTCTCTCTCTCTCTCTCTCTCTCTCTCTCTCTCTCTCTCTCTCTCTCTCTCTCTCTCTCTCTCTCCCCCCCCCCCCCCCGTGATCCCCCCTCCCTCCACCCTCTCTCTCTCACACACATGGTCCCCCCTCCCCTGATCTCCTCTTTCTCTCTCCCAATATCTCCTATCTCTCTCTCTCCTCACTCTCTCTTGCTCTCTCTCTCTCTCTCTCTCTCTCTCTCTCTCTCTCATGGTAACCCCTCTCCCCTTCTGTCTTACACGTGGTCCCCCCTCCCCTGATCTCTCTCTCTCTCTCTCTCTCTCTCTCTCTCTCTTCTCGCCCCTTGCCCTCCCCAACCTATCTCTCTCCCTTGATCACCTCTTTCTCTCTCCTCGTATCTCTCTCTCTCTCTTCCACCTGACCCCGTCCATTAGGGTCGTGCTCGATAGCAACTTTATTTTCTTTTTGTTATTGTTTGCTTGATAGAAACAAAAGGTTATACCTTGAGAGATTAGGGGTGTCATAACATGCAATTTTTAATTACAAATGAGCCATTCCACTGAATTGTAAATGAGGTCGACAAAGACGATGATTGATTCATCTATTGCTTGGGGTGTGTGTTGCTATCGAAGGTGGCCGATAATGTTTTGTCGCCGAAGACACCTACAACAATGTTGACAGTCGTGCCAAAGGCACCCACTGTGTGCTGATTGGCATGAGCTTCCACTACTTTTCTTTATATTGTAGAGATAATCATGGTAGAAAGAAAAACTATTTATGCCAAAGGTACAGTAGCAAGCTCATTATATTAATATTATTTTAACTTAATCACAAACATATATTTTAGAAATTATGGATGCAATATTTGTTGATCCAATGTAATATGTTTCATATTGCCATTTTTTTCTCCAAAACCTTTTTTTGGAAGGGACCAAGTGGTTCGTATGTCACATGTTAGTGCATTGGCATAAGATATAGCAAGGATCAAAACTCTCCACAAGTTGATTTTTAATAACCCCACACACTCTGGAAGGCTCGTCACTAATGCGAGATGGAGGCCAACCACTACAGAGTGGGAGGAAATACGTCATAGCATTTATTCGAACTCTTGACCAAGGCCACCAATTGCACATGTCGTACCCATTAAGCTATCTGTGGGTGCAAAATCTAGTTGACGTCTGACGGTGAGACCCACCAGCCCTGCCTGGGGTTCACGAAGATGATGGTGGGAGGGCACACACATACTATCTGGGGTCTGGTAAATCCCTCCGGATATTTATCAAAACCTTAGGTATTCCCAAACCTCTATAAATAGCAGACCCGACAAATATTCGAGACCAGAACTCATTATTCTCACATTCACTTTCTGTTTTTCAGAGCTCCTCGATCCCTCTGGTATTCAGACTCTAGTCAAGCCTACTCCACCCTCTGTCTACTTGTATAAGCACTCCTCGGCATGTCGAGAAGAGCTCTACTTTCTCAGAATCAGTGGATTCAAAGGTTGTGTCTTACCGCACGGAGACGTAGGCTTCAGCCGAACTTCATCACCACATCTGTGTCAACTCCCTCTCTCTCTATATATATTTTTTCTCTATCTCTTTTCCTACTTAACAACACCCACTCGAGAACTCAGCACACAACAACTCAGCACTCCACAGTGCACCGCATTACTCGAGTTCAACCCTCAATCAGCTGTTGGAGGGAGATCATACGACGACCATAATCTAGCTGTTATAGTTATTGTTCTAACCCTAAATTAGGGAATCAGAGGCACCAGGATGCACCGGACCAGTTTGGTTGGTGTGTAGACTTGTAAATCTGGCTGGTAGTCAAATGAGTCTTTGGTTGTGGTGGTCTCTTTTGAGTACCCTAAGACTAGTGACTAAATTTATAATATCGATTCTATGATAGGTTTCAGTTGTAGAAGTCTATGCTAGATCATGATGAGTATGGCAGTGTTAGCATCACTGATAAAAGTCGGACAAGTCAAGACTCAATATTCTTCGATAGATGATATTTTATAAGATTCAATATTATTCGAATAACGATATTTATGTAATGTTAAAGTATTAAAGGTATGATATTAACCAAAATAGAATTAAGAATTGATATTAGTCAAGATAATTTGACTTAAAGTCAATAAATAAATAGAGGTGTAATATAACTCGAAATATGGTGCTAGAAAGATATGATTTGATCTAGATTGAACATTAGAGGATGATATCGATTAAAGCATCATTCTTTATGTTTATCAATTTCTTTGACACAATTAACGTGGCTCGCACTGAGTCACTTAGTCTTCTAAGTGACTCAGGGTTTGTGCGTGTTTTCTTTGTTGGGCACAAACTCAGGTATAAGGAGTTGAGTTCGTAGAGAAGACGGACATGTGTAGCTTATGGAGTAGCAAAGCTAGGAGCTATGGAGTTGCTATAGAGAGCTGGAGCTGGAGTGGGAACCTTAGATTTCTACCTGGGTCCTATTTAGACCAGGAGGGTAGTTGTACGTGTACTCCATGGATGAGATGTAAAAACTGTTGATATATAAATAGAGAGTGTGGGGAGCCTCTTAAAGCTAGTTCTGAGTGATGTGAGGAATAACTCACCGTCTAGGCTCGAGTCTTGTGCTCCTACGACAGCAATACTCTTAGAAGAGTTAAGGGAGTTATCTCCCTCCTGCAATGAGTGATGCCCTCGGGTAGTCGAGCAGTACTACTCTTTCACAAATGGTTTTCTTATCTTCCTTGTGAGGGTGATTTTTCCAGTGTCTTCAGGCATTGGGTTGGTCCGAGTAAGGAAGAATAAACTAAAAATTAAAACTATTTTCCTTTTCTTTAAAAAAAATAGCAATGAAATAGTTCGCGCCTGGGGGTTCTCGTGCTGCAAAGCGAAAATCCAGGACGTGACATCGACAATCAAGGATTTATGATTTTACTAACAAAGATTACAATACTCGAGTTCACTATTTATCGAAACCTTACACCTTATATCTCTCACCCGCTATCAAAACAATCACAACAAAAGACAATCACCCCATAAAAATACACCATAGATTACCGAACAATATCAAAATATGAAACACCGAAGAAGTAGTTGAAGTAAATGCATCGAGGAACCATGAGAAGTCCCAAGAAGCCGAGAGAGATGCCCGGAGAAGGACCTCTTCTTTCTCTCTCCTCTTCCTTCATTCTTCTAGCTTCTTCTTTTCTTTCCTTCTCTCCCTCATGCTCTCTCTCTCTCTCTCTCTCTCTCTCTCTCTCTCTCTATCATAGACACTATCGTAGACGATCTCAACGTACCAAACCTTAGTGTCGCATGTCCTTTATAAGAGAGGAGTAGATATGACATTAGGAGTCCCAAAGTGGTAGGGTATTGACTTGGTCTTCATCCAGTTCAAGGAGGAAAACATGGTCTTTCCAAATACGTTCGTGACTCAATCCCATAGGCCCAGACCATTGCTCCGACCCGTCCACGAGGCACCCGAAAATCCTTGGGCACTCAGGCGACATTGATACAGGTTCTGTCTGTCAACCAGCACCCGGGGCGTCTAACTGAATCTGCCAGACATTCTGCCTTGGGTCAGGCTTTAACAAACTAAAACCTAATACTAAAGGCATATTAGACACCATTTGCAAGCTTGCCAATAACCTATTATTGGACAATAAATACTGAAATGATGAACTTATGATTTAGAGCAAGCCCCGTGAAATCGAGGATATTGGCATGATCTTATGAAGATCATTCATCTAGCTTTAGTGGCTAAAGATCTTATAAGCTTGTCTCTAGGAGTTTTTGGATAAACAAAAAAGCATATCCTCAGGACCTTAGCAAGGTTCTGGCAAGGCTAATGTTATACATATACACATATACCTAGAATTAAACCATATGAACTATAGTATATTAAAAAAATTACGTTGATATGTTTATCCTCCCATTAAGATGACCATATAAACTGAGTACAGTTTTTAAAAAAGTTACCTTGATATGCTCATCCTTTCATTAAGATGAGGCCGACTACAAGAAAGATGTGCCGAGATCCAATTGTTTCTTAATATACCATCAACCTTCTAAGATTGGTGTTGAAAACCTAATCAAGGTAATGTTGCAAGAGAAGGGCATATCCCAAGAAACTTAAATGATCAATTTGCATGAAGGTAGAGCACCTTGTTGATTACACGACTGAAGCTCATGGACAAATGAGCAAAAAAAAAAAAAAAGTAATATTTATAATGTCATTTGAAAGTAAAATAAGGTGTAGATTGACTTATAATTATTAAAAAAATATTAATAAAATAAAATATGAAAATAACAATATCCATAAAGAGTTAGCATTATCTCATCTATCTGGGGTTGGCTTTAAGAATCTTTATTTTTTAATCATTCTTGTTAAATGTTATCTTTGTTGTAAGCATAATCATTTTTATATATTTTCTGACATATTCTACCAATAATATTTTGTCTTCTCTTATTTCTTGACCATCTAAAATAAAATGAGACTTCCTCTTTACCATGGCCACCTCCACTCTTCATTGTACATGTTCATATCGTCTTAACAAGTTTTCATATTGTTTATCTTCAATTTATGCAACTTATATACGTCCTCTACTATGCTCATTCCTTACCATATCCCTTTAGTTTTGCCACACATCCATTATAACATCATCATCTCTACAATGGTCAGCTTATTTATTTTAGTCATTTCTAGTGTCCAACATTCTGAACCATATATGTAATAGAGGCTTATTACTGTCTTGTAAAACTTGCCCTTAAATCTTAGACAACGTGCTGATCATATAATTTTTTTTAATGTTCTTTCCACTTTATCCAACAAGCTCAAATTTTGTAAGATATATTTTCATCATTGTTTCTGTATAATAAATTCAACTATATGAACAATCACATCATTGTTCTATTTGTTGTGAATTAATAAATCTAATGATTTCATCTTTAGTCTGTGCAAATGATATAGTGATGAAATAACTACTGAGATCGTGTCCTAAAATTTCAAAATCCACTTGAATGGCTATAGAAAACTTACACATTCCAACTTTAAATAAAGAATAAAACACAAAATTAAGCTATATTAAAGATTTTAGAGAGAGGATCATATCCATTACAATTTCATCTCGATCATCTTTTCTTACTAAGACATATTTAGGATGTAAATGTACATTCATTCTTACTTGTAACGATGGTTAACTAGTAGAAGAGAAACATTTCAATATTTATAATCTATCTTTTTGTTGATTTACTTTTTATATAATATTACATTTTATCCGGCTCTCCATAAAATCTAAAAAATATGTGATTCTTCTAAGACACTAGCTTTTCTTAGTATACCATTTATATCTTTCTAAATTACATATACACCTCCCCAAAATTTTATTTTTATATCAACCCCTAACTATCTTTAGTTGCTACGAATCACTCATTTTATGCAGTTAAGAAGGAATATTACAAAAATATCAGCTAATAGATGTTCACTCTTTCTAATATGCATTTTATTTGAAAATGATGAGATTCTTCTTGTTGAATCCACTATGCTCTACAAAGAGAGACATCAATTTACGATTGGCCTCCACCTCGATTTGCTACAAGTCCTTTTCTTCCTCCACACACCAACTATATCCTACCATTGGTTCATTTCCTCTATGCCTCCGCCACAGCCAACTATCATTTCTCTTTTTCCACCATATATTCTTTATTTTACAATCACTCATTTTCTACATCGGTGTCTTATCCATTATTCAAGATGAGAAAATATTTGATACAATCTACTAATGATATTATAAGATACTTGTATATTGAATGTAATTCTATTGTAACATAATAAACAAGTAATATAATTCAACTTTCACTCTTATTTATTCTTCCTTATCTCATCTCGTCCACCATGCCCCCTTTCTCAAATGACTTCTAAAATGGTATTTTGTTTGTATCAGATCGGACTTTGGTTCTTGAACATTTATATTTTATTTACTATATTATCTTTCTGATCTGATATATTTTTTGATTTGATTAGGCTCTCATTCTGTATAATTCTTTGATTTGTCATGATTGTGCTTGTTATCCAATCCGACACATGGTGCTTTTTTTTTGTGTGGTAGGGTACCACATTTGTTGTTCCTATCTTATCACGAAAACTCTCAAATTATAAAGTATTGCATTGGCTGCTCATGATCGTCATCCCTATAACTTGACTTTCTTCAACCTTTAACTATCATATTTGACCACCAAACATGTGAGAGGTGTGTGAATCTTCTGCAATGGTTCAAGATTATCCTACCACTTCAAACTCAACACAGATCATGCCACCAACTCTGACAAACTCTTCTGCCTCGATGATGAACACATTTGTCTAGTGGTGCACTACGCTCAGTCTTTTTTTGGTGCCGACATCTATCTTCCCTTGTCATATTAATATATATTGCTAGTTTGCATATTGCCAATTGAGAGTACAAACTCATCCATAAGATCATCATCTAATACATAATACTTTACTTCCAACCTTTTAGTGTTAACATCATGAGTTTCAGTTGTGTGCTTAAGATATGGTAAGATTACGATTGACATGCAAATATATGGTAAGATTACAGCTGATATGCAACTGATATGATTCGATTCTGTCAAATGTTTGATACAATCTATAAAATTTTGTTATAAGATATAACATGAATATATAAACACCTCTAAGATTTGATTTGATATTTTTTGTCCCTATCTTGAATGTAGTTCTATTCTAATGCAACAGACAAGTAGTATAGTCTAATTTTTCTCATTTACTCTATCATATCTTTCTCATCAATCTAGCATTGCTGATCTTCTTTATCTATGATTTACCCCATCCCGCGACAATTCCTTTGACTAAAATAATATATTCTTCTAGATTTGTGAATTAATTTCTCCTTTCTGTCCAATTCATGGATTTCTTGTTGTAGGTCTTCATCGCTATTGTTTTTAATGACGAATGGATGGATGAATCAGGGGGTACGAAAGTCATTTAATCATCTATTATGCCAATATACTTACGAGAGAAGAAAAGAGTTGCTAACTTGGACTAATATGTACAAATTCAAACAATTAGGGGGTGATTTGTAAACAAATTGTTAAGGAGTTATACGTATGATGGATTTTTTTAGGGATCTCATGGGTGATTTGTAAACAAATTGTTAGGGTTCTCATGGACTCAGAAAACGTAGAAACCCGACTCGATGCATCAGGTATGGGTACAAATTTTGCACCCGAAACAAGGTTTGTTTAGAGTATGGGTATATAAACTCTACCCGAATAACTTTCGAACATGGGTATGATACCTCAATGCCCATACCAGAAACCCGATCACTCATCTAACATGTATATACTTAGATAATACAGTTCGACTCCAAATTCATTGTCATATGCCCAAATTCTAACCGAACTCATATCCCTCCCTAAACTTACACTTTACTAGAACCAATGTAATAAGAAACCAAAAAAAACTTCTTAATATTGCATTGTGATACCATGATTTTTTTTTCTCGAGCAATTGTATTACTCATACCCCCACTTTAATATTGAAATTTGAGTTACACCCCTACTTTTCTAGGACTTGACTTTACCCCGATACACCACTGACCAAGAGCAACATGTTAAAAGTTGTTTTTTTTAAAGGGGCACTTAGTGAACTCTCACTGACAAAGAGATCAGTTAAGCTGAAAGACTTGGAAATACTGTGAACGGAAATATCCTCCACAGTATTTCAAATTTTCTTTTGCCATGCCACCAAACTAATGAACCACCGAACTGTTTGCCGTCACCGGAATTGCTAACTATCTTCAGATCTGCCCGCCGCCGCTGAACCGAACCTAAAACTAACCCTAAACCCAAGATCTATGGTCCATGGGATGAACACTAGACTTGGGATCTAAATCGAACCCTAACCGTACCCGCTCATCTCCACTGCTTGCAACCACTAGGGCAGCGACAATGGGCAGCTCCAGCTTGAGGCTTATTTGACCAGGGACCGGGGCGGCGGCGAATGAAAATGTTGTGCTCGAGTGAGATGGGAGAAAAGATCAAGAGAGGGTAATTTTGGGTTTATAAAAAAAGCCAGGACTTTAGGCTAAACGAAACTTAAGCAGGTTCACGGGAACAATCTATTGTAAGAGATCTCTCACACATTCACCCTTTTTTTTATTGAATTACATCTCCAATTTTATGTCAAAATTTGAGTTACATTCCGATTGTTAACAGGTCGCTCATGATCAAGTGATGGACTGGGAGGTAAAGCCAAATTTTTAGAAAGTAGGGGTGTAACTCAAATTTTGACGTAAAAATGGGGGTGTAGGTCAAAAAATCATTTTCGGAATCAGGGATGGCAACAATGTGGTTTCGGACAAAACTGAAATTGTACCGCACTGCGACGATTAAAACCGAAACCACACCATGTAGTGCAGTGCATCACGATTTATCATTATAATGGACAAAACGGTGCGGTTTTTATACCGTTTTGGTCAAAATCGAAACTGCACCGCTGCACCGAAACCGAAACCATACTGCACCGCAACGGTTTTATATTTTGACAAACCAAAACCGCACCACTGTCATCCCTACCCGGAATCAACTAATTTTTTTTTTGGAAGGACAAGTAAGTATTTTTTTTCTTCTTTTTGTTGAACTAAGCAATTGATTTTTTTTTTAATAATTACAACTGAAATATCTTCGAAGCTATAATTTATCATGATTTTCAAATTTCCTTGCCCAACGGTTCGTCAATTCGCCCTAGCCCTAGTAGAAGCTGCCGCTTTAGTCATGCCTATCGTGAAGCCAATCAAGCCGACCACTTGGTAATGTGGGCTAAGTCAGCTCCTTGTCTACTAAAATGGATTGATAGCTTTCTGTTGGATTTACTGTTTTTGGCTCCGCGTGATGTTTCTTGTTGTCTTTTTACTCGTAACTCTATGAATTAGTTGTATCTTTCTTGCCAAAAAAAATGTAGAAGCTACTGCTTTGGCCTTTCCTATATTTAGCCCGAGAGATTATAAAAAAGCACCTACACATATCTACAAAAGACCCCTGTCTCTATCCTATATAACTGAATGACCTGCACGTGAAAATCAGAGTCCCACGTGCGGTCCACGAGATCAAAGTCTCAGAACAAATCAAAGGCTCCTCAAGGAGCTAAAAAACAAAGGCTGGTGGAAAATGGGTCGGGTTCGGTCCGACTCTACCCATAGCCACATTCATTCCGGTATGGCAGAGTCCATACCCGACTGTGGGCATTGAAATTAGCCCATGAATTAAACCCGGCCCGCACAGAACAGCCCACACACAACGGTTCGCAAAAGAAACGGACCGAACCCGACTCAAGTGCGAGACACCCATGCAAGAGCACCCACCGGACCCACCACCTGAAGCCAAAAAGAGGGCTAGTGGGCCCAACCAAAATTGGGCCCATCGACCCTTTTTTATTGAAAATCATGCCCCTCCCATGGGGAGATGTGGCTGTGGGCACCGAAATTAGCCCACGGGTCGAACCCGACCCGCACACATGAAATTGGCCCACACACAACGGCCCGCATGCAAACATGGCCCACACACAGCGGTCCGCATGCGCAACCCGGCCCACGCACAACAGCCCGCATGCGAAACCTGGCCCGCACACAACGGCCCACCTGCGAACTTGGCCCACACACAACGGCTCGCATGCGAAACCCGGCCCGCACACAACGGCCCACATGCAAACTCAGTTCGCGCACAATGGCCCGTACATAAAAAGGGCCTGACTCAAAGCAAACGGGTCCCACCAGACCCGCTACCCGAACCCAAAAAGGGGGCCCACCGGCCCCTCTCTTCTTGAAAACCGTGCCCCCTCCCATGGGGAGGTATGGCCGGTCATGAAGGGAAGGAAAAAAAAAGAAAAAGAAAAGAAAAAAAAACCCTAACCGCCTCGATACGGGGGGAGATGGCGTGGACGTCTACAGAACCGTAGATCCACGACGATCCCTCGATTCGACGGATAAGATGACGTTGTGTTGCCATACAATCCGAAAGTGCAAAGATGACAACTCAATCTTCAAAGATCAAGTCACGTCATGCCCATAACCATTTCCACAAAATAGGAAAACAAATCAAGGTTGGTTCCCCCAAATAAGGTAACCACATTTTGATGGTTATGAGGGGAGATATTGGATGAAACAAAAAGATTTCAGCCATATCTCTCCCAACCTCCCCCCTTCGCCTATAAATAGAAGGGGTAGGGGAAGGCCTCAAGGGTCCAAAGGCTGAAGACGAAAGGGCTCGGCAAAAAGGAGCTTCAATGCTTGAAGATCGAAGGCTTCACGAGGCACGACAAGTGCGTCCTACGGGAACACTTAGCCCATCAAGTCCTCATCAACATGAAGACCTTGCACTCGAAGATTAACCTTCGACTCCTCGCACGAAGAAGAAAGCCCGAAGAAGAAGACCCGGAGTCGTCGTCACCCCGACTTCTCCAACGATCTTCATCAACTCCGAAGACGCCATAAGCAAAGGCCAGAGAAGAAGATCGAAGCCGATAATACTCATCATCTTCAACAAAGGCGTCGACTCCAAGCACGAAGAAGAAATCTTGGAGAAGAAGGCTTGAAGACGGTGCTACCCCTGCTGTCTTTATCAACAAAAGCCGATGCTACAACCGTCGCATGAAGATCGGTGCTACCCCTGCAGTCTTTATCAACAAAAGCCGATGCTACAACCGTCACGGAGATCGATGCTACCCCCGACGTCTTCATCAACAAAAGCTGACGCTACAACCGTTGCACGAAGATCGACGCTACCCCTGCCGTCTTCAAAAGAAACTTTCAACTCCGATCACGCCAAAGAAGTTCGGAGAAGAAGAGAAGTCAAGCCGACGCCACAACCGTCGAGGAAGCATGAAGAATAAAGAAGCCTTGAAGAAGTAGCCATCGCTATTCGAGAAGAAGATCGAGTCAAAGCTAAAGCCAAAGCCAACGCAAGAAGCCAAAGCAAAAGCACCGGTAAAGCCCACGCCAAAGCAACGCACGTGCCAAAGCCAAGCAACTACGACGGTCACGAGCAAAGCACCGCACGTTCTAGCTGATACGACGTGAAGTCCGGAAGAACTAAAGCATCGTAAGCCTCTACTGCCTACGTTCAAGCGCAAGCGTCAAAGCAAAGCAAAAGCCAGACCCACGCCAAAGCAACGCCAAAGCCGAAAGCCAAAGCCAAAGCCGATGCCAAAAGCACGATTGATGCCGCGAACCGACGATCAAGGACGCCAAGGTCTAGCAAGGAGCAAGGAAGACATGAAGACCGAGGAACGAAGCCCAAAACCTCTCTAGCCGAGAAAGCACAAAGCATGGACGGGACAAAAGCAACGGCCGATACTCCTTAGCCTCTCAAGAAACCCTTACCCTATAAAGACCTCTGTCCTGGGCAACCCCTTCAGAGCTCTCGCACGAATACCACGTGGAGACACGGATCAAAGGGACCCTCCAGAGGATCTCTCCCATAATCTCCTGATCAAATATTCGTCGCACCCGGCTCACCACCCCTGAACCCCCGTGTCCCGGCATCTGTAATCTTCGTGTGCTCGCAATAAAGATGACCCGTATTTTTTTATGCGCATACAGATTTCTGGCACGCCCGGTGGGACCTCTTTTCCTTTCATCCATACGTCTGAAGGAGTTGCTGCAAGTTCGCCATAGCCGGGACGAACGATGATACGTTTGCTCCAACAAGCCTTTCACCTATCGTCGAGTCTCCACTACTCCAACAAAGCGATTCAGAAAACCCGGAGGATTATGTTCCCCCGGTAGTATGCGTCTACACTCGGTGTACTCGAACTCTCGCGGACGTCTTCACACCAGAAACCGTTACCGAAGACGCTCGTCAAAGCACCGAGGAGGCCTTAGTGTATGAAGAAACGAGCCTCGATCCTGGAACCTCTGTCCAGAAATTTGGGGAGGACCAGCCCCAACCCCGAGTCCATTCGGGTTCTCCAGCGGACTTTGCATCTCCTTTGCCGGGGGCAAACGTCCGTCATTAAGCAGAAGCAAGTTGACGCAACTACGTCTCCGACGATGACGGCGATGATGCAGGCATGCAACATCGAGACGTCCTGCATCATTATCCTCCATCCGCTCTTCAGCTCCAAGTCATGCAACTGGGTGAACACATGACGGAAATCACTCAACTAATGGAGGAGAAAGATCGTCACATTAACACCTTGCTTCAAAGGCTAAGTGCGAGGGAGGCTACAATATTCAGTCGACCTCTTGCTTCTCCAGTAGCCGCTCCAGCTCCATCTTCAACTCCCGCTCCTACAGAGGTTATTCCGATGATTCTAGCGACTACTCCCGCACTCTCCTCGGCTCCCGTCCCTGCGGAAGTCATCTCTCTAGTGCCAGTCTCGGTGGCCACACAACCTCCGACGGCAGCAACAATAACTGTCCAGCAAATACAAGCGTTGGTGGCCGACATGATGAGTTCCCACAGCGGTAGTCTTCCTCCGATCACGGCAGCATACTCAAAGCCTTACACCATAGGGATCCAACAGCTGCGATTTCCCACCGGATTTCAGCCGCCAAAATTCCAGCACTTCGACGGGAAGGGCAATCCAAGGCAACACATTGCCCACTTCATCGAAACTTGCAACAACGCCGACACATACGACGACGAGATGGTGAAGCAGTTCGTTCGTACCCTCAAAGGTAATGCTTTTGACTGGTACATTGATCTTCCTCCAGGGTCCATCGACAGCTGGGATCAGATGGAGAGGGAGTTCCTAAATCGCTTCTATAGCACTCGGTGCATCGTCAGCATGACCGAGCTTACTGCCACCAAGCAAAGGAAGGATGAGCCGGTGATCGACTACATCGAGTTGTGCACCCAAGGCATGCACTGGGGCTTGCTCTACATCCTCAAAGGGATCAAGCCTCGGTCTTTCGAAGAACTAGCGACTCGAGCTCACGACATGGAGCTCAGCTTAGCAAATCGTGGGGACTCAAAGGCCAAAGACTTCCTAAAGGTGGAAAAGGAGGATGAACCGGCGGCATCAAAGCAAGTCAACGTCACTGACCTCGCTTCGACTTCCAAACAACTCAAGATTGGTGGCAAGCCGGACAAAGGCAAAGGGGCCACCATACCACCTCCTCAGCCTCAACAGCCACCAAGGATGACTCTCGAGGAGCTTAAAGCTAAGGAGTATCCCTTCCCAGACTCGGAAGTTTCCTCCATGTTCGATCAGTTGATGCAAGAAAAGATGATCGAGCTTCCACCACCAAAAAGGCCGGAACAAGCACATCGAGTCAACGATCCACTCTTCTGCAAGTACCACTGGATTATCAGCCATCCCATCGATAAGTGCTTTGTCTTCAAAGATAAGATCACAGCACTCGCCAAGTAAGGAATAATCGAGATCAACTCTGGTGACGTCGTCGAGTCAAATATAACGTCAATCACCTTCGACTCCTTCCTGCCAGCGTTGAATGCTCCACAACGCACTTCAGTAAGGCTGCGCATCGTCTGTCAAAGATCGATGGCAAAACCAGCTCCAAGAAGACGACGATGGTATGCTCCTGCAGTGCCCAGGGCCAAATCCTTACTGCCTTGGGGGCAACCGCCTCTTGTGCAAACTCTCCCTCTTCTAAACAAAGCTATATCCCAGCATGTGCTCAAGGCAAGAGACGAGCAAAGAGACCCTGAAGTCGACCTGCTAGGCCAACCGTCAGGTAAGTTCGACTTCTATGTCCTCTACTTCAGGCCTCCTTCGATTCCAATCGAAGAAGTCAAGCCAACCGGTTGGGGATCAGAAGATGAATCGGTAAAGCCTCCAGAAGAGCAAGTCCTTCCGATCAAAGAGGAGCATTCGGTCGCAGCATCAATTCTTCACCCTGGCGAGAAAGATCTAACTAATGAAAACACATGGGCTATAGTACCTCAAAGAAGAAGGCCACGACGATCAAACTACCGGATAGCATGTCGGGCCAACCACGAGCAAGATTAGGCAACAACAAAACTCCCCAAAAAGAAGACCTTCATGGAAAAGAGTGAAGCTCCAGAAATAAAGACGTCCAAAGTACCTCCAGCAAGTCCGAAAAATCTTCTCCAGCAAATTTGCCCAGAGTTGGCGACACTCGAGGAGTTCTTTCCCAGTCGCTTCCTTGAAGTTGATCAAAACCTTAAGGTCTCCGGTTGCATGAGGGAAGTTCACCAAGTGCTCCAGAAAGATGATGAAGAAAGCGGCACCAACATCGAAAGCATGGGGAGAAGCAATGCTGCCAACGACAAGCCATTCAATGAGGCCGAAGCACACCTTGCTAACGTCAAGTTCCACTAGGTCAAAGACCCCGTCGCAGAAGTTCCTCCAGCAAAAGCTCCATGAGCCCAGAAAGTCAAAGCAGCTGCGAGGGACAAAACCTCTCCACTTGCAAAACCAGTGACATCCTCCGGCCAGACGGTGCACAAAGACAAAGAAGCACCAGCATTAAGATGGAAAATTCATATCAACTTCATATCAAGCTCAATGCCACACGTTCTGTTGCCTGCTTAAGCTGCGTCAGTCCTATGGCTCGTACCTCAATGGCTTCGCAAGCCAGGACGTTCGCCTTCCACTCCAGCAAAGGAACCATCGTCACCATTCTCTGAGGCCAACTTTATCACTTTGTGAGAGATGACACTACCGTTACATGGTCTGTTGCACTCCTCGAGCTTAATCGAGTCTTCCGGGTATACCAGCTCCGAGCGACTCATAATCACGCTAGAAAACACCCGGGAGCAAAACTCCACCGAGTTGATGTTCAAATCCAGCCGCAACAAGGAAAGCACAGTGCACATAGGTTCACTACCCTCAGTTGCAATACCACATCGCCTGACAAAGACTCAAGCTCGCCTCTCCAAAAGAGGCGAACAAATTCTTCCAAATCGTCGAGGCATCGACTCCAGTCAAACTCCAGCAATCACCAAAACTCCAGTCAAGAAGATCTTCACTTCTAACTACATTGAAGCGAAGAAGGTGGACGACAACTGCGAACCAGCGGTGACTCTGCCTACCAGCGGCAAGTCCGTCAAAGGTACTTTGTCTAGCGCAAGGTTACCCCCCTTGCTCAAAAAAAAAAAGAATAATTAAACTACGTGCGACTTGATCCCTCTAGTAGGGTATGTAGGCAGCCTGTAAAGGTTCAGTCCAAATAAAAAAAAAAAAGCAAACCACCATTCCAGAAAAATAAGCTCATAAAAGACGCAAGTCCAACTTCGTGGGTCGAGAAGCCGTCAGCCTCCGCAAAGCCACCAGCTCCCGGTGCTGCCACAACTCATCTCTCGAGGCACCTACGCGGTGCAACTCCGAAAGGCGAGAAACCACCAGCTCTCGGTGCTTCGTAAGCTCCTCCCGCTGCTTTGCAAGCTCTATTGCAAAAGTCTTCTCGGTTGCTCGAGCTTTCTCCAAACGGGACTCCAGCTTCTGCAGCAACGCACGAGTAGCAAGTCGAAGTCCTTGAGGTGCCGAAGCGGCTCGCCTCCCGCATCTTACACACGCTGCAACTTCAGGGGTAGAGAAGCCGTCAGCTTTTGACGCATCGCCAGCTCTGCATGCTGCTTCTCAAGGTTCGCTCTGGAAGCCTTCTTGATCACCCCACCAGCTCAACACACCACCAGCTCTGCACGCCGCTTCGCAAGGTTCACTCTGAAAGCCTTCTCGATCGCTCCACCAGCTCCCAGCTCTTCCCGTTATTTTGCAAACTCGTGCCCAAAAGTCTTCTCGGTCGCTCGAGCTTTCTCCTAACAGGACTCCGACTTCTAAAGCGACGCACGAGCGGCCTCCACTTTCTTTTGCACCCGAACCAAGTCTGCAGTAGCAAACGTGTGAAGCCCCTCCAGTCGACATTCCTCTTCCTCGGTCATAGCTAAAGCCAAGGAAGCGTCCTCCTCCAGCAAAGCCTATGACGAGTAATAAACCTCGCTTACTCTAAGAAGGTGCGCAGCTGCTCCGCAAATAAGGAGTCATCCGCCTTGAAACCCGCCAGACTAATGCAAAAGCTCAGGCCATCCGAAGGACTAGAACCGCCACTGAAGTCAAAAGTAGCAACTCAAAGAAAGAATATGCATCAGCGACAACCACATCCTCCGAGACCTCCACGAAGCCAAAAAGACTGTTGAGCAGTCACCGAGGTCAAGACCGGCAAGCAGAAGACGACCAAGACAGGCCGCTCCTTGTCAATATTAGTGGCTTCGTCTTCCTCCTCGTTGAACTCCAGAACGCCCATCTCGATGTCCTCCAAGCTGACATCACCATCAAGAAAGCTCTCTCCATAGGCCTTCAGCAACCCATGGTCGTCCAGAGGAACATCCACTCTGCCTCGCTCAGCCTGCCCAGGTGCAACCTCGCCAGTCATTCTGCTCTTGCGGAAGACCTCCTCGGCGATCTTCAGAAAGCATTCGAAGGGACGAGATCTGCAAGGGAACGAAAAGTGCAAGTCAAATCAAGATACAAGGTCAATTCCAGAAGAAAAGACAGTTCAAGTTTAGAAGTCGGAAAAAAAAAAGTCTTGAGGAAAAGCCAGTCAAAACCCAGAAGAAATAGATCAAGTCTAGGAGCTGGAAGAAAAGAACTAAGACTCAGAGACGAAAAGTCAGTCAAGATATAGAAATAATGTGCACATCGCGAAGGGTGATCCCGATTTCACTCGCTTCAGTCAAAAAGGTATTGGTGTATGGGCACCACTGCTTGCAGAGGGCCCAGTACATACCGTCCGATCGACTGTACTCCCAACAAGCTGGCTTCACAAACTTCGCTAAGCACTCCATCCCTGGCTCTGCCTCCAAGGCGCCGGACAGCTCTCGCATTCAGTCTCGGAAGCCTCAAAAATACGGGACATTCCCACGCGATTGAATCTCTACACCTCATCGCGTACGGCGAGAGTATATCTTCAAAGCCACAACAGGGACAGGGACCGAATCCTCACTGATGTGATGGAACGGCAATCCCAAACTTGGTTGAACAACCTGCCGCGAAGATCCCTCATCACTAAGGATGCGCTCGCCAAGCCTCGACACACGACAAGAGCCGTCTGCAACGCCATCCTCGTAAATCCGCTCATGCGTCAAAAGCTGAAGTATTGATAATCCGGCCTCCTGCCTCGGAGTGCGGCGGTAGAAGACTTGCGCAAAAGGAAAACGAAGATGCGTACTCCCGTGGGAGACCGCATCGACGATCCATCCGGAAGTCGGAAAACTCTCGTAAAGCCGAGACCTGAAGAAGAAAAGGGGAGAAAAGCACAAGTCAAGTAGCAAGAAAAGCACAAGTCAAGTAGCAAGAAAAGCACAAGTCAACGCAAAAAAAAAAGCAGCCCCTTTTGCAAAGAGGGAAACTAAGAGGGGGGCCATAGCAAAAAAAAACAGCAGCCCCCCCCCTCTCTCCTGTTAAAATCTGCAGCCCCAAAGGAGGGGCTGTTGGCCTCCGCGTGCTGCAACCCGGCCCGCACCTCACGCGCGCTGCAGCCCCGCGCCCACAGCCGCCCGCGCCACCGCCCGGCAGCCGGCCTGTGCCCGCCGCCGCCCCGCGCTCCTGCGCCCGACCCACGCCCGGCCCGCACCCCACCGTCGACCCGCACTTGCGCCCGACCCATGCCCGGCCCACGCTCCGCCTGCTCGCCATGCCTGCGCCCGGCCCGCATCCCGCCTGCCGCCGAGCGCGCGCGCAGCCCGCACCCGTTGCCGGCCCGCGCACCCGCCGCTGGCCCGCACCCCGCGCCTGGCCGCTGCACCCCGGCCCGCACCCACCACCGCCTGGCCGCTGCACCCCGGCCTGCGCGCCGTCATCCGCCGGCCGCCTCCACTGCTGTCGCTGCTATGCGAACCGAAACCCGAAGAAAAAAAAAAAACAGAGAAGAAGAAGAAGACATGCCTCGCCTGCAACACCCCATCCTTCGCAACCCGACGGTCTCCTCGCCTTCTCGAACTCCATGGGGTGACTATCTTCATCCTTCGCGTCATCGTCGCGAAGACAGAAACCCTAGATGAGGAAACCCTAGCAAGGGTCTTCGTCTCCAAGCCGCCGGGAGCCTTCAACGATGAGGGGAAACAAAAAAAAAAAACAGGGGTCCTTATAAAGACCCAATCCCACGTGAATACGCGGGTCAAGTCCAAGCGCTACGCGTTTTCCGCGGGCGCACTCAAACTTGAGGGGGCATTTGTGGGCACCGAAATCAGCCCACGGGTCGAACCCGACCCGCACACATAAAATTGGCCCGCACACAACGGCCCGCATGCAAACATGGCCAACATACAATGGCCCGCATGCAAAACCCAGCTCACACACAACGGCCCGCATGCGAAACCTGGCCCGCACACAACGGCTCGCGTTCGAAACCCGGCCCATACACAACGGCCCGCATGCGAAACCTGACCCGCACACAATGGCCCACCTGCGAACTGGGCCCACACACAATGGCCCGTATGAGAAACCCGCACCGCACACAATAGCCCGCATGCGAACTCAGTTCGCGCACAATGGCCCGTACATAAAAAGGGCCTGACTCAAAACAAACGGGTCCCAATGGACCCGCTACCCAAACCCAAAAAGGGGGCCCATCGGCCCCCCTCTTCTTGAAAACCGTGCCCCCTCCCCATGGGGAGGTGTGGCCGGTCATGAAGGGAAGGAAAGAAAAAAGAAAAAAAAAAAACCCTAACCGCCTCGATGCGGGGGGAGGTGGCGTGGACGTCTACACAACCGTAGATCCACGACGATCCCTCGATCCGACGGATAAAATGACATCGTGTCGCCATGCAATTCGAAAGTGCAAAGATGACAACTCAATCTTCAAAGATCAAGTCACGTCATGCCCATAACCATCCCCACAAAATAGGGAAACAAATCAAGGTTGGTTCCTCCAAATAAGGTAACCACATCTTGATGGTTATGGAAGGAGATATTGGATGAAATAAAAAGATTTTAGCCATATCTCTCCCAACCTCCCCCCTTCGCCTATAAATAGAAGGGGTGGGGGAAGGCATCAAGGGTCCGAAGGCTGAAGACGAAAGGGCTCAGCAAAAAGGAGCTCCAACGCTTGAAGACCGAAGGCTTCACGAGGCATGGCAAGCGCGTCTTACGGGAACACTTAGCCCATTAAGTCCTCATCAACGTGAAGACCTTACACTCGAAGATCAACCTTCGATTCCTCGCACGAAGAAGAAAGCCCGGAGAAGAAGACCTGGAGTCGTCGTCACCCTGACTTCTCCAACGATCTTCATCAACTCCGAAGACGCCATAAGTAAAGGTCGGAGAAGAAGATCGAAGCCGACAACACCCGTCGTCTTCAACAAAGGCGTCGACTCCTCGCACGAAGAAGAAAGCTTGGAGAAGAAGGCCTGAAGACGGTGCTACCCTACCGTCTTCATCAACAAAAGCCGATGCTACAACCGTCGCACGGAGATTGGTGCTACCCCTGCCGTCTACATCAACAAAAGTCGACGCTACAACCGTCGCACAGAGATCGGCGCTACCCCTGCCGTCTTCAAAAGAAACCTTCAACTCCGATCACGCCAAAGAAGCTCGGAGAAGAAGAGAAGCCAAGCCGACGCTACAACCGTCGAGGAAGCATGAAGAATAAAGAAGCTTTGAAGAAGTAGCCATCGTCATTCGAGAAGAAGATCAAGAAGCTAAAGCCAAAGCCAACGCAAGAAGCCAAAGCAAAAGCACCGGTAAAGCCCGCGCCAAAGCAACGCACGTGCCAAAGCCAAACAACTATGACAGTCACGAGCAAAGCACCGCACGTTCTAGCCGATACGATACGAAGTCTGGAAGAACTAAAGCATCGCAAGCCTCTACCCGCCTACGTTCAAGCGCAAGCACCAAAGCAAAGCAAAAGCCAGAGCCACGCCAAAGCCGAAAGCCAAAGCCAAAGCTGACGCCAAAAGCACGATCGACGTCGCAAACCGACAATCAAGGACGCCAAGGTCTAGCAAGGATCGAGGAAGACACGAAGACCGAGGAACGAAGCCTAAAACCTCCCTAGTCGAGAAAGAGCGAAGCACGGACGGGACAAAAAGCAACGGTCGATACTCCTTAGCCTCTCAAGAAACCCTCACCCTGTAAAGACCTCTGTCCTGGGCAACCCCTTCAGAGCTCTCGCACGAATACCACATGGAGACGCGGATCAAAGGGACCCTCCAGAGGATCTCTCCCACAATCTCCTGATCAAATATTTACCGCACCCGGCTGACCACCCTTGAGCCCCCGGGTCCCGGCATCTGTAATCTTCGTGTGCTCGCAATAAAGATGACCCGTATCTTTTTCTGCGCATACAGTGGCCGACCATAAGGGGAAAGAAAAAGAGAAAAAGGAAAAAGAAAAAATAGAAAGAAAAGGAAAGAAAAATCATCTCGCGCGGGGGGAGGTAACTCGGACGGCTAAATACCGTGGATCTTCGCCGATCCCTCGATTCGACGAATCAAATTCAACATCGCATCACCATCGATTTGAATCTGCAAAGAAGACTCATATCTTAAAAGATTGAGTCATATCTTGCCCATAATCACTGCTACAAAAAAGGAATGAGATAAATATTGTTTTTCCCAAAAAAAGAAGGTAAATATCAACGGTTATGTGAAGAGATATTCAAGGGATTCAAAAAATCACAACAATATCTCTCCCGTCCTCTCTTGCTTATAAATAGAGGGGTGGGGGAATGACATCAAAGGTTGAAAGGTGGAGGCTCGAAGCTAGAGACGTGGATGCTCTGAAGACGAGGAGCCTCCAACACTCGAGTTGAAGACCAAAGCTAGAGAAAAGGAGGCTTTAAAGATGAAGAGGCTCTAACGCTTGACGGCCCAAGGCTTCACGAGGCGAAGGCAAGTGCATCTCGATGGAACTGCTTAGCCACACAAATCCTCATCAACGTGAATACCTTGCACAAGAAGATCAAAGCTTCAACTCCTCGCACGAAAAAAAAGGCTTGGAGAAGAAGGCCTGGAGTTGGCATCACCCCGTCGTCTCCAACAATCTTCATCAACTCCGAAGACACCAAAAATAAAGACTGGAGAAGAAGATTGAAGTTGGTATTACCTCGTCGTCTTCAATAAAGCTTCGACACCTCGCACAAGGAAGAAAGCTTAGAGAAGAAGGCCCAGAGTCGGCATTACTGTGGGGAATGATCCTCGTGCCGTTTGGAGACTCCGCCTAACAGTCAATCGATTCGAGCGTTGGTTTTTAGACTCGAGCTTTGAAGTAAAGGAGAGTGAGTAGAGAAGAGAGTAGACAAAGGTGTGGTGACCTCAAAGTTTGGCCGAAGCCTACATCTCCCGTGCTATAAGGTGCAGTCTTAATTCACTAACACTGAAATGTAGTGACCTCGATAGGCCGAGTGTCACTTGTCTATCTTCGAATGAAGTAGAAAGGAATGGCAGGGCTCTGGTTTTCGAAAGTTTGATTTTGTAATCAAAAGATCGATCTAGAACATTCATCGGGTCTGCTATTTATAGGGTTTTTAGAAATATCCGGGTTCTGGGGCGGTTTACTGTAGCCGCCCTAGGCTTTAAGTAGGGGCTTGTGGGGCCTACTATCCCCTCCATGGACCTCTAGGCTGAGCTAGCGGGTCCCATCATCTTCTTTGTGGACTCTCAGACAGGGCTAGTGGATCCCACCATCATCTCCATGGACCCCTAGACAGAGCTAGTGGGCCTCCACGTCATCTTTATGGACCCCAAGACAGGGCTAGTGGGTCCCACCATTGTCTTCATGGACCCCCAAGTAGGATTAGTGGGTTCCATTTCAGGGTGTTGGCCAGATTTTACACCAACAGCCATCTCCGAGCGTTGGCCAAATTTTGTACCCACAGTTACCCCGTTGTCCCCAAACATCTTCAACTTCGAAGAAGCCAAAAGCAAAGGCTGGAGAAGAAGACCGAAGATTGGTGCTTCACCCATATTCTTCATCAACAAAAGCCGACGCTACAATCGTCACACGGAGATCGGTGCTACACCTGCCGTCTTCATCAATAAAAGCCGACGCTACAACAGTTGCACGGAGATTGGTGCTACACCTGCCATTTTCAAAAAAAGTCTTCGACTCCGAAAATACTAAAGAAGCTTGGAGAAGAAGAGAAACCAAAGCCAACGCCACAACCGTCGTTGTCAAAGGTCTGTCTACAAAAGGAGAAAGCTGGAAGAATAAAAAAAGTCTCGGAGACGTCACCATCGCCGTTCAAGGAAAAGATCAAGAAAAAAAAGAAGCCAAAGCAAGAAAGCCGAAGCAAAGCACTGGTAAATCCCGCACCAAAGCAGTGCACGTGACAAAGCCAACAAACTACGATGTAAACGAGCAAAAGCAACACACGTTCTAGCCGATATGATGCGATGTCCGGAAGAACTAAAGCACCACAAGTCTACCCTCTACGTTCAAGCGCGAACGCCAAAGCATCGCAAAAGTCAGAACCACGCAAAAGCCGACACCAAAAGCACGATCGACGCCGCGAATCGACGATCAAGGACATCGAGGCCTATCAAGAGTCGAGGGAGACGCGAAGATCGAACAAATGATGCCGAAAGCCCCCGAGCCGAGAAAGCGGACAAAAACACTCGACCTCTCAAGAAGTCCGAAATCTTGTAAAGACCTCTGTCTTGGGCAACCCCTTCAGAGCTCTCGCACGAAGTAACGTGGAGACACGAATCAAAGGGACCCTCCAGAGGATCTCTCCCACAATCTCCTGATCAATCTTCGCCGCACCCGACTCACCACCCCCGAGCCCAAGAGTCATCAACTTTGTAATCTTCGTGGGCGCAATAAAGACGACCCGAATCTTTTTTCCGCACATACACCGATTCATACCCACTTGATTAGAAGAGTATACATACCATATCTATACACATTTGGGTTTTCGGGCATTAATTTGATATAATTTTGTATTTATTTCCACCATATATGCAAATTGTTTGAGAAAAAAAAAGAGTTCAAGTAGAATATAAGTCTAGGTAGGAATATAGTTGGTTAGAATATGAGTCTATCACAATGAGTTTGAAGTCCAACCGTATTGTCTAGTATACACAAGTTAGAGGGCAATACCTTAACTAAATCTTGTTTCGGGTATAAAATCTTGGATTAGTTAGACTTACCCCCTAAAATGATAGGTCTAATTGGTCTATTAACTCAGGATGTTCCTGGTCTCTCTCATTGGTCCATATCGAGATATAGAGGGTTTTTTTATCATTTCACCATGATAAACAGTATGAAATGACAAACATACCCTCGATATGGACCAATGAGAGAGACCGGGAACATCCAACCTCTTTAAGGAGGTTGGAACAAAGTCGTACTCGTGTTATGCCCCCCTGTCTCTCTCTTCTCCTCTATTCAACGCTTTGATCAAGCAAGAGTGGGGCACCCCCTAGGGTTTGGGCCAGGGCTGGAGTAGACGACTTCTCCTTTCTCCGGTCAACGATATCTGCCTCCCCTTCTCCGAACCTCTCTCTCTCTCTCTCTCTCTCTCTCTCTCTTTATATCTCATTCAAGTGATCTTTAATCTTCCATTCGTTTGATTCATCCTCGTGCTACCATAGCTTCCTTGGGTGTTCCTCGTTCAGTTTTGGTTCGATTCTTGCCGCCGGCCGTGAAATTTTTGATTTCCAACTATTGGGTGTCGGGATTTTTTTTCTGGGTTTTGTCTGTTGAAGCGTTTGATCGAGGAAAGGAGGGAACTTGTTGCTCCCCATTCAATCGATGCACCCAGTGAAGCCAATTCTCTGAGTTCGTAGTGGGTACAAGCTCAAATTCGGACCTTTTCCCTGTTTTGAGTTATTGGGAGGGTGTTGGGTTTGGGGGCTTCATGGAATCGAGGAGCGGAGAGAGAGATGGGATTGTGAGAAGTGTGTCCGGGGGGTTTCGATCGAGGCTGAAGGGGCTCAGCGGTTTCGGCACCAGGGACATGTTCTTCAGAGCCGATAAGATCGATCTCAAGAGCTTGGATATCCAACTGGAGAAGCGGCTGAGCAAGGGGTGGGACGAGGGGAAGGATGGCGGTGGCGCGGGGAGGGCCATGGAGGAATGGGAGATCGATCCGTCGAATCTCGAGATTCGCTACGTCGTGGCGCAAGGGACGTACGGGACCGTGTATCGAGGGAGTTATAACGGAGAAGACGTCGCGGGTACTCACTCACTCTGTGTTCTTGAACTTCTGCTTGCTGATATATAATTGATTCTGGGTTACTTGATATACTCACAGTTTCTCTGGAAATATTTCACTGAATTTTGAACCATGATTAAGAGTTTATGGAGTTTCTGCAACAAAAGGGGTATGACAAGCATTCACACAAACACTCATCATCATGCACATGCATTTCTAATCTAATGGTTGCCCTTTGTTGCACTTCAGAATGTTCTGTCTTTTTTTTTGAAATTTATCATTCGGTTTTCTGTTTTTGAGGTGCTGGTGGTTGTTTTTTTGGGGTGGGGTGGGGTGGGGTGAGGGGTTCTCCCGTCTACCCCTCATATAAGAAATCTTGCTTATTGTTGTGCTTAGTCCAAATGGTCCATGATGTAGCGGTGGCAATCATGTCCCACTCCGGTTTGATCCTCCATTGTGTCCACAACGAGCAAAGGTTTCTTGGTCTCGTTTTAATAAACAATTGGTACCTGAAGAATTACCATATTCGGTTTTCAAAGGGGTAGTTAAGAAGCAGATGTGATGTGTCCTCATTAGCAAAACATATCCATGTGGATGGGAAAATTCCTCTTCTCAAGTTTAGACTTTGTCTGTATTTTATCGTGGACAACAAGGCACAGGAAAATATGGGTCTTCATAGAGGTCCTCACTCCTCGATTTCCAAAGCCTATACGCAACACATTTGAAGATTAAGGCTGCTCTCTATAATCTGTTTTGAAGTTGTTCTTTTTCCTTATTTTAATAATATTAGCTAGGGGTAAGGCTTAACCCCATTCTCTCTCTCTCTCTCTCTCTCTCTCAGAGAGGAATTTCATAAAACAAAAATAGTCAATAGGAGCTGATAAACATTTGAAGATTGACTCATAAACATGAAAGTTCCGATATGATTGAAGAATTATATAAGAATATGAGAGAGCTCACTTTTTAATGTAGCCTAGGGTATCGTAGACTACAATTGAGGTGGAAATTGGGCTATCTAGAGATCCTAGGAATTAGTGTAAATTTTTTTTGCCACTTGATGTTCTACAATTTCTATGCTATGGTTTTAAAAGATCAATGGATTTGAGAAAGGATTCGAAATATATGGATTTTTTTTCTGTGAACGAACCTCTTTGTGAAGGATTTAGGTCTGGTATACATCATATCTACAGCAGAAATTTTGAAACCCAGCTGCATGATAAATTCTGGACAGCAAGATCACAAAGAAGAAAAGGTGAGTAATGAATAGAAAATAATATTATAGTCCGTGATTACACAGATGTCTGTGTGGTATCATTCTACATGATATTAAACAATAACTCAAACTAGTGAATGGTACCAGACAGAGTATTATAACTAGAATTTGTCAGATCTGAAGTTACAGTCTAGCAGTGAACAGATGATCCAACAATACAACGAAATAAAACTCAGTTATGATGAAAGACTTGCATTCAAGTCTTGTAAAAGGGAATGAATCTAATCTGAGTTTTAACTGCACAAACACCAGGTTTCACATATCGTATGCAGAAATTCAGATCTAGGTACATGGGATTTTGTTGGAACAAAAATGAAAAGCAGGTCCATTTGCAGGAAGCAAGGAGAGGAGAAAAAAAGGAAGAAAGAGACGGAGGAAAAGAAAAATAAAGAAGCCTCATAGACCATGCCCACTCTATATTCTTTGAATTTTCCATCTTCTTTGCACTAGGTCTCCTTTCTATAGTTTCTTGAAGTGCCAATCAAGAGGAGGAAAAGCTTGATCAGAAGAAATACTTTCTTATAGCTATGAAAGTGACCACCAAATTTTGGCTTAACGGTCTATAGATTAAGGTCGAGTGGGCTCTAATAGAAAGTCTGATGAAGGCCCATTTATGCCTAAAGGCTGAAGAATTGAAGCACAACTAGTTATGTCACTTTGAATATGCCTTGGTATTCTTAAAAGATGGGCTGAGTTTTCATTATCAAATTCAGATTTTCTTCAAATGGAATTGGAATAAACGGTACTAGATCTAGGTATTATGAATTTCATCTTTTGAAACAACTGGAAGAAAAAACTGAGCTCATTTATGGAGAATCGCCTTCCTTTCATGCGGGGTTGGAGAATGCCCATCTAATCTTTGGAAGAAACAAACATTTAGTTTGGGACGATAGGAACCCATATATCAGTTTCACCTATTTGTCCAAATTCCTCAAACATATTAAACATTTCGTTATAAATGTTATGTTTCAAACCATCGACCATGTGGGTCATGGTTCCTAGACCTACCTTTTTTATATTTATTTCTCAACTCCCCTTCTTTTTCGCCTCCATTTCTTCCTAAAGTTTGGTTGTCAATTTTAGATCTCCATGTTCCTCAACCCTAGGTTTAAACTTGGGTTATCACCTATCTTCCAGACAAATCCGAATCGATTCAAAACGTTTCGGGTTATCCAAAACCTCTGGTAAGTTTCAGTTTAAATTCGTCATTTTTGACATGTTTTACTGATAAAACTCTAAAAGGTAAATATGAGAAATCATTCAAAATTATTTGAAACCTAATTATAAACAAATTTTGGAATTGGTTTGGACAATACTTTGGCACGATATTAGTCTTTGTTACTAACATATTGGCTTAATCAAGTTATCATATTTCATGATTTTTAATCATTTTCTTGTAAAATTCAATACATGTGGTTACAAAATTTTTTAATGTTAAAAATAGAAAAATACATAAAGGTGACATAAGTTGAGTTGCCAACTATCTCTAATTGCAAGCCATATGGCCTAAAGAATCAACAATGGATTGCGAGGTGTAATCGGTCCATCCTTGCATTTTTTTTCCTCGTAAGCCAAATGTAGAAGCATCAACTCGATGAACTCCTGACCGCTCCTTTGTATGAAAAAAGGTTTGAACTTTCAGCGAAACTAATCCAGATAGACTATTTTGGATCAGTTTTGGTCCAAAGCGAATTCATAAACCTGAAACCCCATACTACTTCTTGGATTGGACTCTGATTGGGTGATTTCTTCCAAAACCTCTTTGCTCAATTTCATTTATCAAAACGGATTGAAACCAACAAATGATATCTTGTTTTGATTTTATAGCCTTTCGGTAATTTATTTAGAATTGTAGAGTCAATCTGTAGTTTAGTTTAGGGATCCACTCTTATAATTAAATATGTAAACAAATATCGTGTTTTAATTTTGGATACCGCTTGAACTTTATTTACTTGCAGTTTTTGATGGGGGTAGGCTGGTAACTGAAGCGTCGATATCCCTGTCAAAACAGACATTGATATCAGGCACACTTCAAGGAGTTGGAGCTCGCACAGGAGCTCACTCAGGAGTTGGAACCCGCCCTCAGCTCGCTCCCCCGCCTCGAAGCTACACCCGAATTTTGGGTAAGTAGCTTGATGGCCTGAGCAGGTCTTGGAGTTTAAAGAACACTTCCAGGAAGTCCGCCCGGCGTTTGTAGTGACAGCGGGAGTTAGGTTGTCATGCCTACAACATCGGCACCTCGCCACAGGTGGAGAGGAAATAGCATGATTCGGAGTCGGCTATACCAACCGCCATGTGGGAGTGTGGATAGATTATTGAGGAGCTCGTACAGGAGCTCGCCCCCAGCTTGCACAGGAGCTCGCCCCAGCTCGCACAGGAGCTCGCGCCCAGCTCGCACGGGAGCTCGCCCTAGCTCGTACAGGAGCTCGCCTCCAGCTCGCCTAGGAGCTCGCCCTCAGTTTGTACGGGAGCTCGCCGTATCAAGTAAAACCTGTTATTCCATTAGGTCGCCCAGGAGCTTGCCACTAGCTCGCCCAGGAGCTTGCCACTAGCTCGCCCAGGAGCTCGCCAGGCCATGCCCGTTCTCGAAGAGGTCGCACCTCTACGGAGCTCGACTCTTGACAAATAGTAAGAAGAAGGCGGAACAACGAACACTCGCAGCTCGTACAAGAGCTCGCAGCCCGCCCGACGGTCAAAGGAACTCTGTCAATAGACCCCGCCCGTTATCGAAGAGGTCGCACCTTTGAAGAGCCCGACTCTTGGCAATAGGAAGAAGGCGGCGGATCAACGGCTCGCACAGAAGCTCGCCGGGACCCCTCTGTTTGTCGAAGAGGACGCCCTTATGGGGTCCGACTCTTGATAAATAGGGAGGAGAAGGTGGAGCAATAAAGGGCGAACTCGCCCCTGTTTCCTGCTTGAGGTCACCCATAGTAAGGCGGCGTAAAGACCGCCAGGTGTCGGCACCCCCCTGGAGCTACGTGGACGATTGCAGTCCACGAAAGGCCGCCAAAGTCGGTCTGGAACCTTCCAGACTTGAACTTTCCAGAGACGCCATCTGGCCTAGACAAGATAGATCCTTCCCCCCTCTTCACCGCCTGGCAGTCTAAGTGACAAAAGCTGTCAGAACCCATGTGGGCCGGTACATGGGGACAGAAGGCGCTAGAAAAGCCGTCACGTGTCGAGCTCTGATAGGTAACAGAAGTCTATAAAGGTACACCCCCTGGCTCCAAAGTACAGGTTAAAAACCCTCATCCCTTCCACTTCGAACTACTACAACTCTCCCTTGATCACCTGAGACTGACTTGAGCGTCGGAGGGCCTGCGCTCCTAAGGGAGCCAGCCGTTCTTACGTCTTTCTTTGTCTTGCAGGGAGACTGCTCGGACCAGCGAAAATTATCCCCAAACAGTTTTAATGCTAAAAGGAGTAGCCCCTACCTACATTTTTTTTGCAAGTAGTGCTAACCCCAAATTCCTTAAAATGAGGATTCTAGGAACACGAAACAACAAACTTTCAGCTTGGGAGATCCTTAGGCTTTTCTCTAAGGGGTCACCACCAAGCTTAGTTTTTTTATTAAATGTTGATTTGAAAATGGTTTCAACATAAGGTATGAGCCAAAGAATGATACCTTCATGACAAGGTTTTAAATTTTAGTTGTCGTAGTTCGATTTCAGACAGGCCCCCAAGTTAGTATGGAAACCCTAAAACCTAGTGATTTACTCGCTTGCAACCCTAGATCGATCGATTTTGGTATATTGTGGCTGTTATGGTTTGAAATTTCGGTCGTATATCAAAATTTCGTCGAAATATTTTGGTTTCGGCCCTTATTGAAACGAAATGAGGGTCGAAACCACGGGAAATGAGGGTCGAAACCAGGGGACTGGCTATTTCATTCAATTTTGGTAATTTTGATCAAATTTCGATCAATTTGGGTTTCGACTTTCGGAACTGGAACTATGGATTTTGGTCCATTTCGGTTAATTTCAGTCAAAATTCGGTCAATTTTGGTTTCGGAACTGCAACTATAAATTAGTCAATTTTAATTATTTTTAGGACCTTAATATCAATCTCGGGTCAATAAATGGTTTACAACTATAATAGTTCCTAGATGAGTGGTTAAAATAAGTCGTGTTTACAATGGTCCACTAATTGATGGATGGTCCTTGAATAGTGCTACGAGGACCAAAGTATTAGTGGTATGCCTCAATTTAAGTTAAATTTTACATAAGCCAAAAAAATAGGAGGAAAGAGTGAAATAAGAGGGTCCATGTGTTCTCTTAAAGGAGAGATTATTGATGATTGTACAATTAGGAGTCCACTCCCCCTTTCAATCGATTTGGAATTTGGAGAGAGGATTCAATGAGAGGCTAAAACCTCTTGCTTCTTTTTCTCTCATATGGATTACTTTTTTAGTACATTTTCCCCTCCCTCCTATATTCGCCCAACATAAAATATGTACCTTGATAATTTCTTTACCTTATTGTTGGAGGAATAAATTACTATTTAATCTATTGTATAACCCATTGGTATCATAAGGAATGATATGAAGGATTAATAACATGCTATGTTTCATTTGGGTTTCCATCGTGTGAAATCCTACATAAGGTGTTTACCTCCTTGATGGTTTGCCTCCGCGTGCCACTATTCCAGCACTTTGGTAGAGGCAAATAACCTAGGAAAGGTAGTGGCAGATAAGGGTAGGGAAGATCGGATAGGTCTATGAATGGTCAATTCGTAAAATAGAAATTTTGTATATTGAATAAGTGTAACAAGTAATTTGCATAATTTATTTCTTTGTTCTGGACTTCCAATGAACAAAGACTTTATTAGGTCTTCCACAATACCTAATTGTGAATATAACAGGAAAAATTTATATCCAACTACTCAAAATTTTACAACAAAAAAATAATTACTTTCTTTCAAGAAAACACTTTGTATTTTTTAGGTGTCATGTAAAAATAACGTATGTGGTACAAAAAAAAAAGGCAATCCATTACCCTTTTCTACAAAAAAAGAGATTTATCTTGGAGATTGTGCAATGCTTATTCTCAAACTACAAGATCAACTTATCATATTGCTTATTATGCTATCTAATTATTAATTATGGATTTTTTAAGTAGGGTAATTTTACGACTTATTGCGCAAGTCATCTTTTGTTTATTTTTAGTCCCATATTGGATGTCGGAATGGTTGGCATATAATCCGAGGGTTATTTAAAAACCCTCAGACTCTCTATTATGATGATTGAGTGAGTTGAAGAATTTTGTTTTTTGTGTTTATGCTGAAAGATGCAATTTCCTCCCTCGTTGGTGCTGACACCAACGAAACTCTAAGTACGGATTCGCTGGTTTCTTCCTCCCCCTCCTGTGTTTCCCGTGTGAAGGGACCCCACCCCGCTCTGTTTTTGTGCAGAAAGGGAAGCCACGACCCACTCTGTTCACGTATAGAAGGCCATGCGCCCCTTTCCACGGCAGAAACACAGGATTAATTAAAAATCCTGTGTGGGCACCCCTCTCTGCGAATTGTTGCTTCCAGGGGCATCACACGTGTACTAGTGGCACCACAGGCCAGGCCTTACTGGCTGCCCAAAATTGCTGAGGGCACCCCCAGACCTTTGACAGGCCATATAGTTGATTCTGTCGCTGACTTGGCGCCCTCCTCGCCAAGAAAATATTGCTCGTGGGTCGTTCGATCACTTGAAAATTATCCATGGTGATATTGTGTTCCATGTTTTACCTTCTATTCGGCATGATTCGAGGATGTTTTATTTGATTCCGCGGGACCCTCATATTTGTCCTGCATCAATGTGTAATAGGCATATAAAATGTACATTAGATGGATGTATATATATATTGATGTATGTATTATGCATGCATGTGTGTAGTGAACTAGGAAGCATGGACACTTCTTAAGGGGTGTTGTGTTCATTTCCATTGACACTCGTCGAGCACGCCTTGGACACATGTTGGATACTTCTCGCACGTGTCTAATTTTTTCAGTCATGTTTTTCACTGGATATGCCTTGACACTTCTCGGACACTTTAAGGGCACATGTTGGACACGGGATTGAAAGTAAACTATTTTTGAAAGACAATTCTTTTTTTGTAATTTAGGAAACTTTTAGTTTCCTTGTATAAAACTAAATTCATTTGGGTTTATTATTAGAAAAGATGAGTCTTAAAGAAATGAAATGCGTTTCTTTATTGAGGATGTTGATTTTAAATGATAGACACGACAAATGTTACATATGAAATAGTCATGTGCTGTAATCTTGTTATGAATTCACAATCTATAGACTCATTATTTTTCAAGCATGTCCATTATATATATATATATATATATATATATATATATATATATATATATATATATATATATATATATATATATATATATATATATATATATATAAATGGTGCCTGGGAAGCTGAGCTCGAGTTCACCATTCAAATGGTGAACTCGAATGGAGAAGCTGCCACATATTCTGAGAAATCAATAATTGCGGCTGGAGGTATTTATATATACACATTTATGAGGGTATATATCTATATATATACAAAGCCACAATTGTTGACTTTCTTAGGACACGTGGAAGTTTCTCTATTCGAGTTCACCATTTGAACGGTGAACTCGATTTCACTAAATCCTTTCCCTATATATATATATATATATATATATATATATATATATATAGGTGCAGTCTGTGCGGTCCGCGGTCTGCAGCCGTTCGATGCATCACTCCGTGCATCGAATGCACACGGCCGGTGCATCGGACGACAGCGGACCGCACGATCCGCAGACCGCACCTAAGCATTTCCCTATATATATATATATATATATATATATATATATATATATATATATATATATATAGGGGAGGGATACTCTAACTAATGGATGCTTACTAATAAGGTTTACAAATGATCCCAGCCATCCGTCCAGATTTGATGGATGGCTGGGATTAAACCATCCCTCTCTCTATCTCTCTCTCTCTCTGGATCAATTAAAACTAGTCCCCCTCTCCCCCCCCCCCCTCCTAGACCCCGACCCTGACCCTGACCCTGACCCTGACCCTTTCCCCTCCGGCTTCGGCAGCCCTCCGACCCCGACCCCGACGGCGCCGTCCCGTCCGACAGCCCCGACCCCCCCGTCCCGTCCGGCTCCAGCCCCAATCCTGCAGCTCCGACCCCCCCGCCGGCAGCCCCGATCTTCGTCCCCGACGCCGACAGGGGTCGATTTCAGCGCCGGTGGGGGCGCGGAGAGGCGGCCTGGGCGCGGGGCGCGGATCGGCGGGGGGCGCGGGCAGGCGGGCCGGCGCCGGAGGGGGTTGGGGTTGGGGGGCTGCCGCCGGAGGGGGTTGGGGCTGCTGCCGGAGGGGAAGGGGTCGGGGCTGCGCCGAAGGGGAGGGGGTCGGGGTGCTGCAATAATGAGAGAGAAAGAGAGAGATAGAGAGAGAGGGCGGAGGTTTTAATCGGATCCATCCAAATGGGAATGGAAGGCCCAGATCATTAGTAAGAGGCCATTAGCAAGGTTTAAAATCACGGTATCGGTCGCGGTATCGGTCGGCCCCGAACCGGTATGTACCGGTCGGTACGGATCGATACCGGTTGAGAAAAAAAATCTGAAAAAAGCCCAAAAAACCCAAAAAAAAATATTTTAACCTGTCGGTACCGGTCCGTACCGGCCTGTACCGGCCGATACGGACCGGTACGTACCGGTACCGGCCGATACGGGCCAGGTATCGGGATCGGATGCAGTACCGGTCTCGAACCGGCCAAAACCGGTACGTACCGGTATCGGCCGAGATTTAAAACCCTAGCCATTAGTGAGAGTATCCCTCTCCATATATATATATATATATATATATATATATATATATATATATATATATATATATATATATATATATATATATATATAGGATCCTGATCCAGTGAAAAACTCTTATATGCGAAACCTTGTGCGAAACCAACCTAGAGGTTTCAGAATTTGATGAAACTTGGTAGACATGCTATATATGCCATGTTGATCATCCTCACCAAAATTTATCAAATTCTAAAACCTCTAGGTAGCATGCCTACCAAGTTTCATCAAATTCTGAAACCTCTAGGTTGGTTTCGCACAAGGTTTCGCTTAAAAGTGGTTTCTCGCTGGATCGGAACTATATATATATATATATATATATATATATATATATATATATATATATATATATACTTGTAATGCCCGTGCCTGTCGGCACGCAAAAGATTTCGAGGGCGAGGACAATATTTTGAGGCAGGTGACAATATTTCAAAGGTGGCAAAAAAATATTTCGAAGGTGCCGACAATATATCGAGAGAGAGAACAATATTTTGAGGGTGATAACAATATTTCGTGAACGGTGAGTTAGGACGGCTAAACTTCTAGCTGAATCACAGTCACAAATTGAATCATAGTCAATTTGTGACTGTGATTCAGTTTTGATTCTCAGTTTACCCCTCCTAGCTACATTTAGAGGACTTGAGTTTAGCCCTCCCAGCTACATTTAGGTCTGTTAATCAAAACTGTGATTCAAATAACTTACATTAAAGAGTCACAGATTGAGTTAGCCCTCCTAGCTACATTTAGAGGACTTGAATCAAAACTGTGATTCTAAGACCTAAATGTTGCTAGGAAGGCTAAACTCAAGTCTGTGATTCTCAGTTTTGATGAGAATTAGAGACCTAAATGAATGAGAATCTGGTAAAATAACTTGCGTAAACCCCTCAAATTATTTAAACCTTACCCATGGACCCCTATAGTTAGCTGGCATTCTAAATAAAGGATTATTCCTTTATTTGGGTATTAGTTTGATTTTTTTTTAGATTTCATTTTATCCTTAATGTCTTTAGACTTCCCCTAAATTCTCCTTTAAATTGTGAATAATTCGAGTTAGGTCCAAGTTAGATTTATGTTAGGTTAGTTATATGCTAAGTCCAAGTTCAACAAAGATCAACCAATTTAAGTAATTAAAATCTAGTACAAAATGTTCATTTCCTCTTTATTCTTTGTTTTGAATACCACACAACTTCAGATGTCGATGTGCGAGGTTTGAATTCATTTGATGGGCCTGCAGGGTCGATTCGATAAGGGTTTATGTATGCATAAGAATTTCAGGGTCGATTTGTAAAAATCCCTTTAGGTTATTGTTGGCAAAGCACCAAGCATAGCATATGATCCAACCATGATCATCCACAAAAAGACAGCAAGTAGCTTTCAGTTAGGTCCCTCATCGGTTTGTACAAACACCAATCAAACACGTAAATACGATGAAGCATTAGGTTTGTGAAATCCTCTTCCTGCTTTGGCGTCCAAACAAACTCCGTGTCTTTCCTCAGGGCGAAGGATTTAAATCGGATGCTAGCCTGTGAGATAAAAAGCCGGTGTGCAGGAGCCGGCCCTGCAGACTACGCAACCCAAAGCATACAGTTACAGAAACGAAAACCTGGAGCAAAAGATCAAAGTACCCATCTAAACTGCTCCATTGTTCAGAGATTTGCATCCATATAGGTAGTAATGTAAAATGCTAAACTAAATTAAACTTATAACCAATATGTTCACCATTATAAAAATGGATTCACATTGGCTTTAGCCCTCAAAATATAATATAATTTGACACTTCTATTAGTTATTCCCTTGCTACCTATCCTTTTTGTTTCCCTTGGAACTTATACATATCATCTTTAACATTTGCATGTGAATCTTTAATCCTGATACATTATGAAAGCAATCACATATGCACAAATTAGCCTACTATTAGTAACTTAGTACACATCTCATACCCAGCTACTAAGAGTAGCAATAAGCAAGGACATAACAAAAGCTACCAGACCCACAATTCTTTAAATAAGTGGGCCAAAACCCATCATCAATTGGCTCGAATTTGCTACACTTCAACCTTAGGAAAACTCTAGCCATATACTTCAAACTTTGGGGAAACTCTCATCTTTGAAATGAATGTTCATAAAAACACTGATCATCATGGGTAGGAAGTCAATACCCGAACCATTGATACTCTTGCTGCATGAAGGGAAGTTCAGAAGAGATGGAGGAAGAGAGGGAAGGAGGGTGGGAGGACAACAACAGACAAAGCACCACTTCATGCTCTTGTTGGGGAGCATTCAAGTCCAACCAACCAAAAAAAAAAAACCCAATCAAACCACCTCTTGAATACCCACATCAAGAGCCCTCTAAGCCCATCTGGTGTGCTGGAGTTAAGGAAGGTGGTGATGGGTGGAGCTCTGGACTCTGAAGCCTCTCTTCATGGCTGGCCATTAGGCACTGCTAGCAATTCAAGGCTGCTTTTATTTGTGTGCAGGTGGTGCTAATGAGGTTATTGAAATGTTCAGAAACTCTTCAACAGACGCAACAACAGGCCTGCAATAAAAAAAAAATTGAAATTGAGAGAAATAGAGCTGCAAAATATGAGGAAAAAAAACACTAAGATCGAGAGAGATTGAGAGCTGCAATAAAAAAAAATCTGAGATCGAGAGAGATCAAGTGTTCACCTATTCATTGGCGACGACCCCGACCCTGCCGGTGACAGCATAGGACTGCGACAGCAAGCCCAGCCGGCAACAACAAACCTGCAATGAGAGAAAAAAAGAAGGGGAAAAAATCATCATCTCCGTCTCTCCCGACTCAGCTGGTAATAGCAAATCTGCAATAAAAAAAAAGTGAGATCGAGAGAGAAAAAGCTGCAATAAAAAAAAATCTAAGATCGAGAGAGATCGAGTGAGAGACCTCTTGTTCACTTGTTCACCGGCGACGACCCCGACCCCGCCGGCGACAGCATAGGACTGCATTCGAAAAAAAAAAAAAACTGAGATGAGAGAAAAAAAAAGAAAGGAAAAAAAGAAGGGAAAAAAATCTTCCGAAACTCTTCAACAGATGCAATAATAGGCTGCAATAAAAAAAAATTGAAATAGAGAGATCTGCAATCAAAAAGAAATATGAGAAAAAAACCACTAAGATCGAGAGAGAGATTGAGAGCTGCAATAATAAAAAAAAATCTGAGATCAAGAGAGATCGAGTGAGAGACCATTCACCGGCGACGATCCCGACCCCGACCTCGTCGTGGATGAGGGAAGAGGGGGATGAGGAAAGGGACACAGAGGGGGCGTGTTTTGGAAGAGGGAGGTCACAGATGAGGGAAGAGGGGGATCGTGGATGAGGGAAGAGAGGGGCGCGCGATCAGCGGGATCGGGGCGCACGATCAGCGGGATGAGGAGAGGGATACGGAGGGGGTGCGATCGGAGGTCAGTGGGATCGGGGCGCACGATCAGCGGGATGAGGAGAGGGACACGGAGGGGACACGATCGATCAGAGGAAGGGAGAGTAGGCTGGGTGGCGGGATCCGAGTGGGATGAGTAGAGGGACACGGAGGGGGCTGATCGGGAGATTTGGGGTGGGAATCGGGGGTGAGATTTCGGCGCAATGAGAGAGAGAGAGGGCGGACGGCTGTGAGACAAGGGTCAAATTTGGGCGCGCAGAGCGAGAGAGAGAGAGAGAGAGAGAGAGAGAGAGAGAGAGGGACGGTTGGCTGTGAGATCTGGAGATTTGGGGCGGGAATCGGGGATGGGATGGGATTTAGGCACCGAGGGAAAGAGAGAGAGGAATGAGAGGGGACGGACAACTGTGAGATCGGGGTTTGTGCATCGGACGGCTATGCACCGACGGACAGGATTTGGGGAGGGGAGGGGAGGACGGGGCGAGATTTGGGGCTCTCTCTCTCTTTCTCTCTCTCTCTCTCTCTCGGATCATTTGGGCCAATGGATGAGATCTGCACCGGATCTGCTCGTGTAGAGGGGAGAGGACGCTCGCGATTAGCGGCAAAGAGAGGGGAGTGGGTTCGCGGGATCGTGTGGTTGAGAGTGGGTTAAAGAGCGACGATCACAACCGTTCTTTGTACCCCCCATAAAACTGTCCCTTATTTTTTTTATATATATATGGGAAAGAGGTTGGTGAAATTGAGTTCACCATTTAATGGTGAAATCGACTTTTAAAGAAGACATGTGTTCGCCTTTTTCATATAAAATCACGCGGTTTTCCAACCACCATCATTAATGCTACCATGTGGAAAGGGGTTGGTGAAATTGAGTTCACTATTTAATGGTGAAATCGACTTTTAAAGAAGACATGTGTCCATCTTTTTCATATAAAATCACGCTGTTTTCCAACTACCATCATTAATGCTACCATGTGGACTTGTAAGGAGTAAAAAGGTGGACTGTGGCATGACTAAAACATTGTTTGACCATTCAATGGTAAACTCGAGTTCACCTTCCCAGCCCTCTCTTTCTCTTTCTATATATATATATATATATATATATATATATATATATATATATATATATATATATATATATATATATATATATATATATAAAAGGGAGGGATACTCTTACTTATGGAATTTTACTCATGCAATTACACACCGCCTTTTACCTACCCTAGAGGTTTCAGAATTTGATGAAACTTGGTGGGGATGATATCTATGGCTAGTTGATCATCCTTACCAAAAATCATCAGATTCTATAACTTCTAGTGGTAACATATATGCTATTCAAATTAATGGTTTGCATCTTTTAATTTTCATTTTTGTTCGACTTCAGGCATGGTATAGGAGAGGAATGGCTAATGCTACGTTAAGAAACTATCAAGTTGCAATTTTTGATATAGAAGTTTTATTGAGTATAGAAGACTCGTCATATGGAAAAAAGCATATAAAGGAACAGTTTGAGATGTTAGCAAGTCATTCAAATAGTGGAAATAGTAGAAATAGCTCATATAAGTCATATTCAAGTGATGACCATATGGATTTGTTGTGTCCATATCGGTGTCTGTATCCGTGAGTTTCCGTGCTCCCTAGGTAGTGAGGCATAGATTCACTTTTGATAACAACTATGAGTGGCACACCAGTTCATATTGATTTCTCAAGAACATGCACACACATGCACACACACACAAAACTATGATAAAACACATAGTGCGTGCTGTATAGGTATGCAGTTTATTGGGCAACACCTAGTAAACATTTTCCAATGGTTCCTCTCTTACATTCCTCATGTGATCCTTGATTTTTCCAAGTGTGTTTTCCTTTCAATATTGTATGCATTTTAAACTAACTTTCTGGTTGAAATTTGTGCATTGATTCTTATACGTGCTCGTACCCTGGGAATCATGGTATAGACCAATACCATGAATTCCTATTTAATTCGACTTTCCTTTACTTAGAAGCTGATTTTGGCAATTTATTATTCTTTAGGTCAAGGTACTACTATAGCTCTGAAGTTGATAGAACTTGTATTCTCTGCTTCCTGAGCTACATAGCATCGTTAAGGCCATCCAAGTTTTTTTTATTCGAAAAAAAGGACATGACCTTAAATACATAAGTCATATAATAATTTTTTTCATATTATAGTGAAGTTGTTGGATTGGGGAGAAGAAGGTGCTGCCACCGATGCTGAAACTGCTGCTCTTCGGGCTTCGTTTCAGCAGGAAGTTGCTGTTTGGCACAAGCTTGATCATCCAAATGTTACAAAGGTAGCATTTTCTCAAGGCATGTTTATTGCATCATTTATGCCTAGCCAAGATCAAGGTCCTAAATCTTATCATTACTAAACTTTGGATCTTTATATCGGTTTATTGATGCTTCTCTAGCTTTAATTTTTTAAAACCCTGAATTTGGGTTGCATGCCATCTTCCGGTCTTCTAAGCTGTGTTGGTTGCAGGGAAAATCCGGGAATAGAAAAGGAAATGCAAAATTTCTTTTCTTCCCCTTACTTTCGCTTGTTTGGGTAGAAAAATTCTAAAAGAAAAATATTGGGATCATAATTTCCCTCCCTTTTTCTACCCCTCATCTACCATTTATAACCAATCAAGATAAGGAAAGTCCGAACATGTTTTTCTTTTCTTATCCCTCGTCTTCTCTCTAACTGAACACAACCTAAGCGGTGACCTATTGTTTAAGGTATCTTGTCATTGCATTCAAATATTTGTGAATTACAACTAAAACTCAATTGGTACAGTTTGTTGGGGCGTCAATGGGAACTAGAGACCTTAAAATTCCTCGGACAAATCCCACAAGCAATGCTCCAAACACCATTACGGGTCAAGCATGTTGCGTGGTCGTCGAGTATCTTGCAGGGGGGACATTGAAGAAATACTTGATTAAAAATAGGCGGAAAAAGCTCCCCTACAAGGTTGTTGTTCAGCTTGCATTGGATCTTTCTAGAGGGTGAGTAGTGCTAGTAATTAGTACCTTTTACCTAATTAAATGATAGAATCATCAAAAGAGCATTTCAAAATAATGTATTGTTGCTTATTTTGCAGATTGAGCTATCTACACTCACAGAAGATTGTACATCGCGATGTCAAAACTGAAAATATGTTACTGGATGTCCATAGAAACCTCAAAATAGCTGACTTTGGTGTTGCTCGTGTCGAGGCTCAAAATCCTAAGGATATGACGGGTGAAACGGGTACCCTAGGGTACATGGCTCCTGAGGTGCTCCTCACATTCGTGCAACTACTACTTTTTATAATAAATCTGGATTTCAGAGAATTGCTTAATTTTTATCTTTAAAATCATTTGACATATGTTTTACTAGTATCGAATAACCTGATATCAAGTCTCTTCGTCAGACATGAATCTTGTTTCAAATGTTGACAGAATCTTAGTGAAATAACATGTGCAGGTCCTCGATGGGAAGCCCTACAATAGGAAATGCGATGTGTACAGTTTCGGCATATGCTTATGGGAGACCTACTGCTGTGACATGCCATATCCTGATCTCAGCTTTGCTGAAGTCTCCTCTGCTGTTGTTAGGCAGGTTAGTCTAGTCGATGCTTTTTTTTCTTTTAATTGCTATTGATTTAAATATTTTTGTTTGTTTATTTCTTTTAATTTGAAAAGTTGGCCTTTTCCGTTTCTTGCCACGCCTCTCTTGCCAAGTTGTCTTTCGTTAGGTTTTTGGTATAAATTTTAGAGGGTTGTCGTTAGGTTAATGACCGGTCACAAAGTTCTTGTCAATCTTCCATATAGTCGGACCCTTTTTTGTTGGATAAGACTTGGATAAACGTTTTCATTTGAAAATTTTAGTTTTTGGTTTTCATTGTGAGACACCTAAGAAACACGGACACGACACGGACACGCCGACATGATATTTTTCAAAAAACCAGGACACGGACACGTTAGAGGACACGCTGAATTACACACACACACACACACACACACACACACACACACACACACATATATATATATATATATATATATATATATATAGAGAGAGAGAGAGAGAGAGAGAGAGAGAGAGAAATGCTATAATGCGGCATGCGGTAAGTGCGGCACTGTACCGCAGCCGTCTGATGCACTGCTGCGTGCATGTGATGCACGCAGCGCGTGCATCAGACGGCTGCGGTACACTGCCGCACGCACCGCCTGCCGCAGCATAGCATGCCCCTATATATATATATATATATATATATATATATATATATATATATATATATATATATATATATATATATATATAACAAGTCTTATATTATGATTTATAATCAAACATAATGCTAATAGTTAACGAAAAAAGTCTTCAACAAACATCATAAATGATTCAAGTGTATAGTTTCAAACTTTTAAAACACAAAAAAACAAATATAACACGCATAAAATTATCATCCATCAAGGACAACGTCAAGTGTTACCACATCATCACCATTGATGGAAAGATTCGCAATCTCAAGAACCCCAACATCTTCAAATGAGAAAAAAGCCTCTCCGGTATTATCCGACACGCTCCGACACGCATCCGACACGTGTCGGACAGCCTTTCTTCATAGAAGACACGTTTTTTGGTGTGTCCGACATGTGTCGGAGAGTGTCGGACGAGTGTCGGTGCCCGGCACGTGCCGGACACGGACACGTTGAGGTCCCGAGAGTGTCGGTGCTTCGTAGTGAGACACTATACATATCTATCTAAAGCATGGTTTGAGGGTTCGTCTGCACCGTCCAACTCGTTCGGATTTTGGTCGATCTGAAGCAAAACATGCCCGAGCCCGAAATATGCCTCGATTCGGATTTGGTTCGTTGGTTCACTATGGTTCGAATTTGGTTCGTCCTGGTTCAGATCCAGTTCTTCCTGGTTCATGTTCAATTTGGCTGAATTGGTTTCGAACAAGGCTGAATCAGACCCGATTTAGTCGAATCATGCATGAATCAGGCCTGAATAAGCCAAATTGACCGAAACAAATATGAGACGGTTGAATCAGATTCGAATTTGTTATTTTTTTAATATTTATGGCTGCAACGGTCGAGCATGAACCCAAAAAATCATGCCGGTTCGGTTACCAGTCCAAACCCGAAGCCGAATTCTCAAACCTTGATCTATAATAGTTTTAAAAACTCAAGCCGTCCATTTATTTATCAACGGATGCTCTCAAAGCATGAGTTTTAAGTACTTCCTTGAACTTGCCACCATGTTCTACATCCGAGAAATGTAACATGAATCTTGAGGTCTACTACGGAGAAAGGAAAGATGGATAGTAATTTCCTCTGCTTATCTGCCAGAATTTGCGGCCAGAAATCCCTCGTTGTTGTCCGAATTCGTTCGCAAATATAATGCGCAAGTGCTGGGATGCAAATCCAGACAAGCGACCCGACATGGACGAGGTTGTAAGGCTCTTGGAGGCGATCGACACCAGCAAAGGCGGCGGCATGATACCCGATGATCAGGCGCACGGGTGCTTGTGCTTCCGACCGTCTCGTGGTCCCTGACGTCTCCTCACCTCTCCATCTTCGGACCATCCGGCCATCTAATAAATTGCCGACTTTGAAGGTATTGGACCTCCTTAGTGGCTCTGCTGGATGCTTCCCTTTTTTCATTCAGTTGTTGAAAGTGGTGTGAATGTATTGCCCGAAAGGTTTCGGGGACACCCGCTGATCTCAAAAAAAAAAATGGAGTGAATGCATTCTCTTGTTGTGATGATCTTCATGTTTGAAGTAATTTGTATCTTTTATATATAGGTAGTGCAGTGCAAGGTTTTTCTTCATTGGAGTTTGTATTCAAATGAGTCTCTCTGTACAAATTCTGAAATGGAAGACAGTTTAGTGGCTTGTTTTGTAATCTAACAATTTCAATATCCCATGAATTATATACTGAAGATTGAAAGAACGTTAAGTTTCCATAATCTTGTATTATAATAAGTTGACAAGGGCATCACGGTATTTTACTCAAAATTACAACTGCATCAGAAAATTGGTTGATTGCAAATTAGCCCCTGACAAATTATTATTTGTATATCGACCCCTGAAAACTAGATTACTTGTGTGGATGGTCCTCAGGTTAACTGTCATCTATTTTACATAGAATAGTTTAGGATATTCCCCACAAAAAAAAAAACTTATTTTAGGTATATATTTGTGATTTGCTGTTTCGGGATAGACTTCAACTTCAACAATGGTATGCCATTTACCCCAGGTCTGAAATGATAATTTATTCTTAATATCACTTAACCCAACCTTGTATTTTCCCTTTTTGCCCCTAGTTTAGTGTTTTTGTGTGTGATTATCTGGGCCTAGCTTTTCCTCTTCTAAGTGTAAAATTCTCAGTAAAACCGCCTTAAGAAAGAAAGTAACAGTCAAACCAGAAATATACCACAATATTACCTCCAAGTAGATGTGACTTAACCCTAGGGTTTAATTTGCACAAGTAATCTAGCTTTTAGGGGTTAATATGTAAATATTAAAATGTTAGGCGTTAATAGTTAATTAACCTAGTTTCCAGGCGCTGTAGGCAAAAATAACCCCCCCCCCCCAAAAAAAATTCATGCATCAATTTAGTGATGGCACCCCAAAAAGTTTAGGTTTATTTATTCCCCAATTACCCCTGTCCCTAACCTCAAGCTGATCCCCATCGATGTCCCCCATCCCCCTTAGCCTCTGCCCTCTTTCCGGCGTTGGCCCCATCCTCCTCTATCTCCCCCGTTTCGATTCCGCCACCAACCTCCCTTCTCCTCTGTATTCTTTATGCGGAAACCGTAAAATTATGGAGCAACGTCGGTGGTTGCACGCTGACAGTGTTGGCAGGGTTGCCATGTAGTAAGTACCAAGCCAATATTGGAGCCTACCTGCCTATGATAATATCGGTGGCTACTCTATTGACACTATCGACTGATAACCACTAACACTGCTCTTAGGGTTTCAAAGGAGGAGGAGGACTAGGGGCATCGTCGGAAAAAGGGGGACAGGCGGGACAGAGATGACGATGGAGATGTCGTGTGTCTAGTTTCGGGTCGTGTCCAAAACCCCTAGACCCGGACCTGATCCGTTTAACTAATCATGTCTAGACCCTAAACCCGTACCCGACCCGTTTACGACCCGCTTATAAATGGGTAGACAAGATAAGACCTTTTAGACCCATTTACCACACAGGTCTATTCAGTTGACCCGATCCGACCCAATCCCACTCGACCCGACCTGACCTGCTGGTACTGCATACTAGAATATTGGAATGTGGGTAGACCCGACCCGACACGATCCGTTGAATTTTAAACGAGTCTTCCCGGATCCATCGTGTCCAGACCCTAAACCCGGACCCGTTCATTAAACGGTTCTACCGTGTCGACCCGTTTATGACCCGAACCTGTTTAACCAAGACCAAGACCTACTAACTTCGTGTCGGGTCCAGAATTGCCAGCCCTACCTAACATGGTATCCAAGCAGCATGTCTTATGCTCAAATCCTTGAAAATGCATTTATATATTGGTTACCCTTATATTCTCCAATGGTGGTACCGATGAATTCACACTCAGTCTCAACTATCAGGCAAATGGATCACAGTGATCTGAGTGCCACATCACGTTGGCAACCAAAAGTTTTTAAACGAGTTGGCTATATATATAGTATTAGTCTTTCATGAAGGATCTTGGTAAAGGCTTGTTCGAGTTTGTTTGTTTTTTAATGGGGTTATTAACCTAAGACCCCTCTAAGCAATCCAACATTAGGATAAGCCCATTGAAGTTTTTCATTTGAGCTCCTGCCACTCCAATCAACCCAACATTAGGAGAAGCCCTTTTTAAAAAAAAAAAATCCTGAGACAACCCTCACCTCATCTCCTTCTCTTGATCAGTCATGGCAGTGGCGGCACGATCACAAACGATGGAGGCGGAGCCAGAGGCGGAGGCGGTTGTGACTAGCAGTGACAAAGGCGATAGGCGCAAACGACGGTGATTGAGGCGACGGGCGCAAGCGATAGAATCGAAGAAGGCAGCGGTGACAGGGGGTGTGGTTGATGTTTAGGTTTGTGATTTCTAGTTCTAAGGTTCATCCCATGGCCTGTAGATCTTAGGTTAGGAGGTTTGGTTAGGTCCAGCGGCGGTGGGGGCCGGGGTTCGGTTAGGTCCGGCGGTGGTGAGGGTTCGGATAGGAGCAGCTCCAGCGGGGGAAAGGGATTTGGTTTAATTTTAGGAGGAGTGACATATATACAAATCTAAATTAGAAGTGAGTGAGGCGTATTTTCGTTCACAAGCGTTTGGACTTAAATGAAAAGATGGTCGGGACTGTAGCTCAAAACGATATCATAAAAAGGGTTTCTCATACATTAACCTTTTTTTTTTTTGAAAGGTTACATTAACCCATTTTTAACTAAGCTAAGTCAAAGCCTAGATTTTAGGCTTGTTTAATAAACGAGCCAAGCTCAAACAGACCAGAGCTTGACTTAGTTGGCTCGTGATATGTCAATACATGTCGTCCAACCTTTCAACAAAGTGACATGCAAGGATTTGAATGACTTAAAATAGTCGTCTCGAACCACAGAATCACTATAGTTTGGGGCCCATCAATTGGCACCTGTCTCTATCCGTTTGACATCTTAACAATCAGGAACCACATAGAGACAGAATAACAGGTGTCGATAGCTGGAGCTGTGGTTTGGGACGACTAAGTTGAGGGCTTTAGCACGGATGGGGTTACATTGCAAGCTTGGTAAGGGGTCGTTCGAGTCTTGTCGAGTTATTAATTGAGCCAAGTTTATACCTGAAATTTAGACTCACTTAATAAACGAGCCAAACTCATATAGACCAAGTCAAGTCGGACTTGAACAACCAAGTTTTTAGGTGTTGCTATTTACACCCACAAAATTTTCAAGGCACCCCAATCCGATTCCTATATTTTACTAAAGCTCCTATTTCGATAGGACAGCTAACAAAAGGGTTCATTGGGGCCGGCGCCAGCAGCAAGACAACATTGGGGTGCATGGACCAGCGACATCGGTGATGAAAGCGATGATGCCCTCATCAATATATACCTGGGAGGCCTCGTGGACACATCTACTACTTCTTATTTTGTTAGTTGTGGGTCGTAGTAATTTGTTGGGTGCAAATAGCAACTCCCAAGTTTTTCGAAAATGATTTTGTTCACCTACCTGTAAGGTGGGAGATCATTATCTTCCTCATTGAACCCAGTTTGACTTCTCTATGGTTCCTCCTTTCCCTCAATTCACTCGGTTGGTGATGCGGGGAAACAGTAGGCGTGTGATGGTATGCAGCCCGACAAGTGTACGCGTCACACTCAGCTTTAACTGCTCCTCCATCGAACAACTACGATTCCCCCACGTCACTGATCAAATGAATTGAGAAAACACTACACAAATTTGAGAAATAAACAACGGACAAAGTTTGTCTTTTAATAAATATATATTTTTAGAAGTAAAAAATGACGGGTAATAAAAAACGACAGACTCAAAAATGACGGTTATTGCCCGTCATTTTTCAACAGTATTGGTGTAGTGAAAAAGAATGAACTATAGAGTGGTCGAACTCCAGTACTAAACCGTTGGTTGTATTTCGGATGGCACCGTCTACCAGTGCATGGCAGTCATTGCTTTATCTACGGGCACAAACAACGGTTTACAAGAGTGGTTAACATTTACTCACTTAGCCATAAGTCCTTTTAAGAAAATCACTTTAAGCTAAAGGATAGACAACATTTCGGTTTTGCATTAGATCCCTCTTCAAAATATCATATTATAGTATGTCACCCCAATGGTCAGTTTGACTTTTTCAAACCATCCAAATGATAAAAATACCCCCATCCTATTGTACGGTATTATGTAGATCTTTGCTACAGTGATTCACTGTAGCACAAAGTATAACAATCTTTATAGATTTTTACTCTTGGCTACAGTGATTTCATCTTAGTAATTTTTTTAAAAGCAAGATTTATATAAAAATTGCTGCAGTGATTTCACTGTAGCAAAGAGTAACAATCTGTGCAAATTGTTACTATTTGCTATTGTGATTTCACTGTAGCAAAAAAAAAAAAAAAAATTCAGTACGATTTCTAAAAAAAAATGCTACTTTGATTTCACTGTAACAAGAGTAACAATATGCAACGCAAAGAATATCAATTGCTACAATGATTTCACTGTTACAAAAAAAACAACATTTCTAAAAAAAATGCTACAGTGAATTCATTGTAGCAAGAGTAACAATTTGCAAAACAAAGAAATCAATTGCTACAGTGATTTATGTCAATACAATTGGATTCTATATACTTCATGTACATCCACATGTAGGGGTAAAATGGATACTAAAAATATATTTGTTACTGAGGAACTTTCACACAATTGAATTGTTGTCTGTCCTTTAGACATCTTAGAATCTACTGCAAGGACCTTAGCCACACTATCCCAAGTTTTTGACCTAGCAATTCAAATAGGCCTTTTTTCTTTTTGGTAAAATATAAGATATAATTATGCGTTAAAGTGGTACAAGGGCGGGGGAAATGTAGTAGAGGACGGATCAACATTACAACAATAAATCAAACAAGGTAGAAATCCCGTAGCAGCAATCCAGATAGACAAATTAACTTTTGTTGCGTGGGAAATTTGTTGCATATGCTGAGTGGCTCATACCCTTTTTACATGCAGTCAGAGTGCTCCCCTTTTCTCCTGCATATTAGGGAACGGTCCAAATGCTCACTCAGCATCTACAGCAAAATGCCCCGCGTAGATTTTTTTTTTTTCCAATCCCGATAGCCTTCTTGCGAACTTTACGACCAAAGCTTGCCATCTAGTCGACAACCCGATTGGCCTCCCTGTAGACATGACAAACTTGAACCGATCGAAACTGAGGCCAAAGGTATTGTGCATCCTGAAGCCAGGGGTGAGTGAATTGATGTGGTAGAATTGATTGGATAACTCCTAGGGAATCTCCATCAATGATGAGATTCATATGGATGTACACGAGCCCCAATCACATGTTGGAGGCCGATGTGGGACTAGATCCTACAATCCCCTCTGCATGAGGCTACGGCTGAACACTCGCCAACAGCTCTCTTGTGCGCAGAGATTAGGAAAGAGGATATCATTTGTAGATACCCTCACGACCCAAAACTCGGATTATAAGGAAAGATCCACAGAGGGTATATGAAGACATCACCGCTCAGAACCTAGCTGATGTTGGACTAAACCCAACATGACGTGACACCTGTTGTGGAGTCATACAGTCATCGACGAAAAGCTTATCGTTCCGCCACTTATAGAGAGCCCATAGGGCATGGGTAAGTAAAGACCATAACCTAGAAGGACATGTTGAAAATATAGGAACAGAGATGATGACGAGATGGAGAAAATATCGGGTCGGTCTATTGGCGGGATCGGGTGGGTCGACGCCCATGAAAGAGCTTCCACCCAAATAGGGCCGCCCGGGCCAAACCTTTGACCCGCCAATAGACCGACCACTAATCAGAAGACGAGAGATGATGTGACCTGATCCTAGTTAATCTGTGGAAAATTTTATTCATACCCCAAAAATCTGTAATTTGCCCCTATTTCCAACAAAGTCCCTATTTCCAACAAACTTGAGCACAATTTGTTTTCTTTGAACATACCCTATTTCTATCCCAAAAATATCCTTCCCTCTTACACCCCACATTAAATACATCCCAGTTAAATGGCTCGCCCCATCTTGATCATACCCCATTTCTTTCCGATATTGAAGTCCCATGGGTGTATGGACGTGGGGAAGGTTATTTTGATTATTTGCCATTCATTGATGGCTTGATAAGGGGAGAGAGAGAGAGAGAGAGAGAGAGAGAGAGAGAGAGAGAGAGAGAGAGAGAGAGAGAGATGTCCCTCTTCTTTCTCCATTACTATTAGATCTCGTTTGGAGGAATCCGATCGGGGAAATCTCGACTGCAATTCCTTTCCAATTGCAGTCGATGCCCAAAAGGTTATGTTTTAGGTTTTAGTTGGATGTGGGGTATATGATAAGGGTATAAATGATATTTTAAAATTTTTGAGTAAGTTATTGTGAAATGAATGGGAGACAGAGGCTAGTTATAGATTTTTCGGGGTATGAATAAAGTTTTCCTAATTTGTAGTTTTTTTTTACTGTACCCCCTCATGTAATTTGAGTAATTAAAGTGTATCCCCTCTGATCTTAATTTTTGACTTTTACCCCTCAGAAACCTCTTTTTTATTATAAAGATCATGTGGATTTATGATTAACTAGAGACAAGATTCAAAAATTAAGACCAGTGGGGGTACTTTTTAATTAACCCAAGTAGGGTGGTGGTGGGTGGGGGGAAGGTAAAAAAATCCATTTAATTTACAGAAAGAGAAATACTATTGAGATTTAAATGTCACTAGTAAGATTCAACCATCACTCGTATAGAGCCACGTCAATCGGGCTGAGCGGAATCGAAAAAACCTTCGGATTGAATAACATTTCTCAATGATGCGTAGAGAATTATCCATCTTCATTAATTTCCAAAGGGGGCACTGCCTCTATGCGCATGACAAAACCTTCCACTCACAACATGGCGTGGTCCAGGTTGCATTTCTTTCTCACGTCATTTGAGAGAGAGAGAGAGATCTCCATAATGCAGGATGCTTAGAGAGAGAGAGAGAGAGAGAGAGAGAGAGAGAGAGAGAGAGAGAGAGAGAGAGAGAGAGAGAGAGAGAGAGAGAGAGAGAGAGAGAGAGAGAGAGAGAGAGAGAGAGAGAGAGAGAGAGAGAGAGAGAGACTTTGCTCCATAATGCAGGATGCTTAAACATTGCTCCCTCTATGGGATAAGTGCGATGCAGGAGTTGTCAGTCTCTGCCGATGTGCATCCAACGGTTCAGGGGCGAGGTAGCGGTCACCCACCTTATAAGGTGGTTAAACAAGATTATTTCTGAGAGGATGAGGGATTGTGTCATGTGGCACTAGCTCACATCTCATCAATCCAATCTCTCTGCTGGCTGAGAATGCATTCCACTAGATCATGTTGGAGTGGAGAACAGATCTCCTCCAGTCGGTTGGCCAATCGGTGGGCCCGGCACGTATCATAGCCGCATGATGGCATACGATCCAAAATTGATCGAACTATAACAGACTGCATGCGGCTGTGATGCATGCCGGATCAACCAACCGGGTCTTACCGACCGGAGGAGATCGGGACTCGCCGGAGGGAGTGATTTCAAATCTATCCAATCATCAACTATAATATTATATTTGACATTCTTGGTTATCTCATCGTCTAATAAATTAATAAAATTTGATCGAAATTAAAACAATGGAATGCTCATTTAAGTATTCGAGCATTCACGCTACTATAAAAGAATATGTGTTTTTAGACCGAGAACTAACCTCCAAGTTTTATTTAATTACAAATCTTATCATCAATAATTTTCTTCCATGCTAGTTAAATGATTATATTAAAAAAAAATCTTTACAAAACTAGCAAGGTATGGCTCTATTGAGTTGGAGGAGAAAATGCTAAATAATTGTTGGAGGAGAGCCATTTTATAATTTTGTCATGTATGGTACCCAACGATTGTAGCACTTTGCCTATATGGAGAGCCAAATATGAAAAATGACAAAATGATTTCTTTAAGGATTGAAGATATCAGTAATGTAAAATACTTTTATTTTTTGAGGCAAACTCGAAATTGATAAATGCTCGTCTTTCTTTACAAAGACCTGCAATGAACGACTCGATCTATTGGTTGGAGGAGAAAATGCTCAACAATCGTTGGAGGTGAGCCATTTTGAAATTTTGCCTTGTATAGCTCTCCAACAATTGTATTTGTAGCACTTTGTCCATATAAAGAGCCAAATATAAAAAAAATGACAAAATAACATCTTTAAGGATTGAAGATATCAGTAATGCAAAGCACTTTTATTTTTTGAGTCAAACTCGAAACTGAAAAAATGCTCGATGTCTCCGAAGGCCTCAATTCCTAAATACTACTACACCGTTGCTAGTGCTCTCACCCCTTGCCTCTATCCGGTACCTGGTGTAGGAAGCCACCTCCCTACACCTCGTCTCTTCTTCTTCCTCCTTCCCCCTCCTTCATCCTCATTGAAACCCTAACACCCATCTTGTAGACGTCATCGTTGGCGATCGACTGACATAGCTGGTGGCGGGGAGCCAACGACCCTGTCGTCAGCAATGTCAGTTGGGAGCCACCGATAACATCTACAAAGTGAAGGGTTAGGGTTTCAACAAGGAGGAAGGAGGAGGAAGAGAAAGATAGACGAGTGGGAAGAAGAAGGGGAGGAGGAGGCCCTCATAAGTTTGAGGTGGGGGATACATAAGGGATTTTTGCAAATATCTGGTGGTGGTACTTGGAGAATTATGGGGACCAATGGTGATAACATACAAGTAAGCAAATAGGTTTGGCCAGTTTGGCCGTGTGTGATTCCTTGTATCTGGACCTGTTTCGACTCAGTTGTGGCAGCCCTGAAAGTGGTCGATATTCCGACCCTTTGCGAATCCACCACGCTTGACCTGCTGCAGCCGGTTCACGAGAGGTCTTAATTCTTAAACAATTGCCGGCAACCTGCTGCAGCAGATCGTGAGGTTGGATTATCAAAGGAGGTGGGTGGTGATATCAGTTCCAGCCGTTCGATTTGCCACTTCTCAGCTAAACCTCGAGGGGCATTTATGGAATCAACTAACTTCCCGCTATATATAACGGCTCTGTAACGGGAGGTTACACCATAAGTGGCGTTTCCCAGCTCCGCCGTCCTCCTCCTCCTCCCCTTCCCCTTCATCTCTCTCTCTCTCTCTCTCTCTCTCTCTCTGAGAGGGCATGGGATTTGAGATCACGAATCCGTCGTCGGTGATGAGCGACTTCCTCCGGCAGGCCGGGGGATGCGCGGTGGTCGACGGCGGCCTCGCGACGGAGCTCGAGGCCGACGGTGCCGACCTGAACGACCCCCTCTGGAGCGCCAAATGCCTCATTAGCTCCCCCCACCTCATCAGAAAGGCAAGCTCAGCTTCTTCTCTCTTTCCTCAGCTCCTGTAGATTAAGCATTACGATGATTTTGGGTTTTGGGGGTTTTTTCCTCTGTCGCAACGGCAATATGAAATGGGAAAAACTAGGAAAAGAAGGAATTTGTACACAAGCATAACATGACAGGGCAGGACGTCTTACTAAATAAAGTTTGGGTGAGGGGATAAAAGAAAAACACATCTAGACTTGAAATAGATTCAAAATGCCCAAAAAGAAGAATGAGTATTACCAATTTGCTTCTGTTAAAACCATAGTCACAATAGTTTTAGAATCAGTGTGAACATCTCTAGGGGGTTTTATCATTTCCGACTGGCCTTATTATTATTCCTAAATGATTAAGTTATTTTTAAACTACTCAAGACTTCAAGAGTTCAAATTATGATTGGTGAATTCTTCTCTTTCTATTTTTGTCATTACCTTTGTGATTGTTTGTCTTCTAAAATGGTTGAGGTCTGCTATTATAGAGACATGGACCCAGAGCCCCCAACCCACTATCAATGCTCGTGCAACTCGGCAACTTGCCATTGGCATAACACTTTTAACCCTTTTTAATTTCCAAGAATTTTTTTGATTCTGTTACGAATTATATGCACTTATCTGAAATTTGTGAATAATCTATTATCACTTAAGGTTTCCCTATTATACAAATTTTCACTATAGAATTCACTCTTAGTTACCCCCGGAAGAAATGAGCTTTAGAAATGACATTGTACCAGAACGGACCAAAATCCCATTTAAACTATGGCTTCGGACCTCGTTCCAAAATAAACTCAAGATAGGACAAAAGACCAGAAAAGGGCAATCAAAAGTCCTTTATAACCCTTTGTTTTTTAAAAAATGTTCTTTTGACTTACACGCTCATTCCTATATGGTATTTAGACATACCCTCCCCCCTCTTTTCTAAATTCCTATATGACATTTAGACGGAATGTTGTTGTTGTTGTTGTTGTGTGTGTGTGTGTGTTGGGGTGGGGGGGTGCCTGAAGACCATATAGTTATGGGAATGTAAGTCAAATTTTTTTGAAGGGTATTACTAAATACCATAGTTTTTAGGGGGGTATGTCTAAATTACGATTAATTGGGTTGGGGGAGGGGTTCTAAATACCATATAGTAACAGAGGTATAAGTCAAAATATCCCCCAAAAAATATCAAATAGTGGTAGTGATGAAGTGGTTGATGAGGTAATTGTCGAGTAAGACCTCGGCCATCTCTTGCATCTTGGTGAGGATCATGAAGATCTCCGGGGTGAAGGCTTCTCCTCGCTAGGTCTGTCAAAGGGCAGGGCCAGAGCAGGGTAAGGGTCAAATTGGGCCCAACCCTTTGTTTTAGGGTGCAGGCTCTAGCCCTTTAGGGTCGGAAAATGATGGACCCTAGCTCGACCCTTCAAGGGACAAGATCGAGCCAGGGTCGAGCAAGGTACATGTCAATGTCATAATGTCATTAAAATAAGGATTATCGACATGTTTATTTAACCATTTAGGTCATTAAGGTAAGGGTTAAATCTTTTTTTTCCCCTAAACTACTCATATACCATTGCCTTATGACTTTTGGCAGCATTTAAAACCATCCTTCTATATCTGGGCATGAGACCAACAATACAACTTAAAGTGTTATAAGCCTTATGAGTATTATATAGTACCTGTAATACTAATATATCCAAACTTGAGAGCTCCAATTCCCACATGGTCACAATGAGTGGCTGAATGACTGATTAGTCACAATTAGTCATTAATTTAGTCCCTTAATAAGTATTATGTATATTTATAATAATTTATGCATATCGAGGGCAGGTTCGGGCCGTAGGTTTACCTAGCATGATCCTCATCATGGAGGGCTTATAAAAATTGAGCCCAGCCCGGCCTCAGGCCCTTGGAGGACTGAGTCAGGAATGGTACCTTCTCCAAAAGACCAGATTGACAGGCCTATTCCTCGCCCTTGTACTGAACGACTATGAGGTGCCTTTCGTGTGGACCAGGAATGATCTTGAAGGGTTAGAACTTCATGCTGTGGTCAGATGGGTTAGAGAAGTGACTTTTAAAATCATGATTTGGTTGGCCTCTCAGATCATCTAGGGATTTGATTATATACCACCATATTTAGGTAGTATATCTTCAAATTGGCTTTAGTATCTTTGTGACTTGTTCATATGGGTTGGGGTTGACATATTTTTCGTCATACACCATTTATCTTGATAGTGCTACCATGAACACCTTGGGGTTCACTTTTCAATACATTAAAACTTTGAATTAATTACGGATTGTCGTGGGTCTGATTTGGTACATTCTTTTGAGAAGTGATCCGATCTTGTAGTTTTCTCTTTTTGAAACGGCACAACACAAGGAAAGGTGAAGCACTTATATGATAGAATGTAAGTATTTCTTTTATTTTGGACAATTAACTCTTGAAACATATTTTTTCAAATACCAGCCTTTTGGGATAGTGTCCGTGGTCATTTTTCTTTTTGTTTGGCTGTTGTGTTCTCAATACTAGCCTTTGGGGTTTCTGGTGATTAGTATTTTTTTTTAAGGACCATCATAGTGGTAAGTACATCACATGTTATTGCGCCACACAAGATAGACTAAGGATCGAAACTTGCCACAAAAGCGAGAGAAATGTCCCGATTTTTAATAACCCACGGGTAGGAAAGGGGCTGTAGCACTTACTTGAACCCTTGACCAAGGCCACGGGTTGCATATGTCTTACCAACTGAGCTATCAGTTGGAAGCAGGTGATTAGTATTTTGTGAAGGTTTTTCTCGTCCCACCCATTTTTTTTCAATCATGTTGATTTTTTCTAGAATTATAGTGGTGATGTCTCACATCTTCAAAAAGAAAAAAACTTAATTAAAAGACGTCTAATATATTTTCTTCCTATTTGCACATAGAATTAGTATGCCAAGAACCTTTCCTGACTTCTGTGTTGACAGGTAAATTGAGAAGAAATATATTGAACTGGGGGATGGGAAGATATAAAATTGGATTGGAAACATAGACTACACGCCAAGACATTATTTCTAGATTTTATTAAAGGCAAGACATTGCTTACCTTCCGAGATGCAACCTTATTAATAGCCTAAGTAATGGAAATATCTAAATTGGCTCCTCTTTCACATTCCTGCAGAAAATTATTGCCTTCCCCTTCATTAAAGAACTCTCAGAATGACTAATATGCAAGTTTTCATAGGGTTGAGATATTCTAATAAGGTGATTAATATATTCATCTAGGTATTTCTTTTCCATCCTTTAAAATTCATATTAATAATATACTTTCCAAATCCGACCCAAACTCCTTAAGTGAAGTAGCAAAGCAAGGATATCACTCTAAATCTCAATGGTATGACTATTCAGCCTCTGTTCTCAAGTTTATGAACCATCCAAAATAGTTCCAGGGATTAAAAAATGCATAATATTTTCAGATTTATGGTTCTCTTCCAGCAGCTATCACTATTCAAATCCATTATATATTTGTGAAAGGAACATCTTTGATTCTTGCTATGGCTTCTCTCTTATTCCTATAGATGCACCCTTTTTCCATATATTAGTGGCACATCTTATTCGAATTTGGTTGCTACTATTCTCCCTGCCTTTATCATGCATTATCTCAAAACGGATTCATCTATGCTTCCGTCTTATGCACTGGTTAGTCATCAGTGTCCAATCAACTTACAAGATTTTCTGAAAGCATACAAACATCTCTTGAAGTGCATATCATCTACATGTGCATCTCTCTCTCTCTCCCCCCCCCTAAATTTGCATTATGAGACCAGTGAACATAAAATGAAAAATCAAGTATCAGACTATGAACATGTTCTCTTTTGCCTTTATGCATGGCTGGAGTTTTCTCAACACCATCATTTTGGCATTTTTATTTATTTCGGATATTTTTTTGAAGGTTGTTTGTGATTGGTTGTGAAGGTTGTCTTCTTGCCCCTCAATATTAAGTACCACCTTAAATTTTTCCTAAATTAGTGGTTGTGATAATTCACCATTTCAAACAAGAGAAGAAAAATACAAAATCATGTGATGAAATGGATTTTGATTTGATGAAGTGAATATCATACGACCATGACTGTCGATCCAACGAAAAAGATCAATCAACCAAGGTAGGTGAGAAAAGACGTGTTTTAGGGATGCAAAATTTAACAAGAGTTCTAAATTCATGAATAAACAACAATAAATTTTTGAAATAAGAAAATAATTCAACAATAGATTGATTACTAATTACGCCCACTTTTAGACATAGTGTTGGAGGCCTGCTAATTTCTCAGTATTGGAACCCTGCTTTTGCACCATGGCTTTTGTGAACCAATTTCGTTACTCTTCATCTCTTCCTTGAAAGGGAACAACACCTGGGTTATTCAGTTAATTGGTAGATGGATCATTTCAATAAGGTTGTTGGCCGTCTTTTCCTGTTGATGTAGATAATAAGCACTATGATGATTTATTGAACTGTCGTCGTTTTCTGTTGTAATTATGAAATTATGTGCAATGTTCCCTCATACCATATCTTTTAAATGTTTCTAAAACAGGTTCATCTGAACTACCTCGAAGCGGGTGCAAATGTCCTGATCACGGCATCCTATCAAGTATCCACTTTACCTTTTCATCTATCGCTGATAATCTCATCTTATGTCAATTCTGAACCATGTTCAATGTTGTGCGAATCAGGCTACAATTCAGGGTTTTGAGTCAAGAGGCTTTACGAGGAATGAAAGTGAAACTTTATTGCGGAAAAGTGTTGAAATTGCATGTGAAGCACGAGATATATTTCGCGAGAAATGTTCAAAAGAGTCCTACAGTGTTGATCAACACCCTGTTTTGGTGGCAGCCTCCATTGGAAGCTATGGGGCCTATTTAGCAGATGGTTCTGAGTACAGGTGAGGTGCTAGGCTATCTTTTCTTCACCAATATAGTATTGGCTCAAACTCTGGTTTTTAGTAGCATCTGCATTTGGGATATTTGATATTTGTAGTGGAAATTATGGGGAAGCAGTTACTCTGGAAACTTTGAAAAACTTCCATAGGAGAAGACTTCAAGTCCTTGCAGAAGCGGGTGCTGATATAATTGCTTTTGAAACAATTCCAAATAAAATTGAATCTCAGGTACTTTTAGATGATATATCTGCTCTTGATTGGGCTCTATCTAACTAATTTTACTTTTATATCTGGAAGCCTTATTATGTGTGTTTTTCTCGAAAGCAGTGGAGACTTCTGGTTATGCATTACCCATGTGTTGATGTGCATGCTTTTGAGCCAACCTCTATCTCATCTCGTCCTTTTCTAATCAAAAGCATGCAAAATTTTATCGTAAATGAATATCTAGGGAGCTTAAGTTCACATAGTCTATGGTGTGGTGACCTTTTCTTTAAAATTTATATAGTTGCATCTTAGTTGCCACTATGCAGGATCTTCGTATCATGGAAACGATCGTAATTATAACTTTATTGGTTATATTTTTTTATTAATAGATCTATGCATTATCAGCAATCGGTGGCTCTTGCAGGCATATGTGGAGCTTCTTGAGGAAAATAACATCAAGATCCCAGCTTGGTTTTCTTTTAATTCGAAGGATGGAACAAATGTGGTTAGTGGAGATTCACTGACCGAGTGTGCAACTATCGCTGATTCATGTAAGAAGGTTGTTGCTGTCGGGATCAATTGCACTCCTCCCAGATTTATTCATGGATTAATTCTCTCTATACGAAAGGTACTACACTTTGCTTTTCTTTAGCAAAGCTAAGTGCTCATGTCTTCTCTCCTTTGCTAACTACTCTATGTCGTCTATGAACATCTTGATTATCTCATATAATTAGTAATTAAATATAACATTTTGTCAAGAAAGGCGAGCACATCGAGATCAGTGTAGTCAAAGGTGTCGCCTAGGTGTTTTGGGGCTCCGACTGCCTAGGCAGTGGCTAGGTGGGTGGTGGAGTCTAGGCGGCCGCCTAGGCCACTGCTGGGCGCCTGGCTATGGACGCCTACTTTTGTAATTGAACTTTTTTTTTTGGTATTTTTTTAAAATTAGTCATGATCAAATTGAATTTTTTTGGGTCCCGTTTGGTTTATAGCTCCATGTTGCTTTATAGATGGCCAACATCATGCCATAATTAATGGGAAAAAAACTATTGTGTCTATGTTCTCAGAGTTTGAAGAGAAAAAAGTTGAAAGAGGCATATAAGGATTATTCATATACGAGTAACGATGATGTAGATGGTTAGGTGATTTAGATGAGTAATTTTAATTGTTTTTTTTTTTTTTGGGATATGTGGTTGTGAAATGTTCCAAAAAATAATAGATTACCTAATATGGTTATATTTATGCTTATGATATTTGCTTGAATTTATGGCTATAATAGGGTTATATTGCCTTGCTGATATGTGATTAATATTTGCAATGTATAATTATTGTGGTTGACATGTGATTCTTATTTGCTGCAATAATAATGGTCTTGTAGCTTACCGTACGCTCTGGATCATACCCATTATCATATATTATTATTTTGACCATATCTATCTCTAGAAATTAAATTTTATTATGCATAAAACCACAAATTACTTATGTATATATATGACTTATATTTATTTAATATATTTAATTTTTATCGCCTAGGCCTCGCCTAGATAGGCCAAATTGCTTAGGCATTGCCTTGACGCCTTGAATACACTGATCGAGATGAGATCGATCAGATATCTGCCGACAATTGAGTATTCCATCATCTATTTCCCGTATTCGTGTCAGAAAATGAGGATGTTTTGATTTGCTATATGTAAGGCTGTATTATAATCTCAATAAAGTCAACTTCCATTTCTCCTTCTTAATCTATAGTAGGCATTGAGGGAGAGCCCATCAATTGGGCGGCTATACCTTCAAGTGAACCATAATCGATTCCAACTTGAGATTTGTATGGCCATTTTGGCTTTTTTTTTTTTCCCGTGGCAGCCACATGGCAAAGAGTGCTTCGATCCCCTATCTTAGTCGAACACAAGCTTTCGCTCCCTTGATGTTCTTACCTATAACCATATATATATATATATATATATATATATATATATATATATAGAGAGAGAGAGAGAGAGAGAGAGAGAGAGAGAGAGAGAGAGAGAGAGAATGAGTCGTCTCTCAATAGGGCCAATCGGCTGGAGTATCCTTGCAATGTCTTGCAGTCAACAAAAGGGCTGGAGTTTCCTTGCAAAAAAAAATTCTTTCATTTCTTTCATTACAAATAAAGTAAATAGTTTCAGTGAATGCAAGCCTGATAGCTATACCAAGCATTCTCTTGGAGGGACCCCAAGGAACCAGAGTATGGAGAAGACTATCAAAATTAATAGTACCTTTCACATGCAGCTTAGTAACCGAGCAAAGGGTCTTCCAAACTTCAACAGAGTTGTTGCATTGAAAGAAGAGGTGATTCAAAGTTTTTTCATTCTTGAGATGCAGCAGCTATCATGTGGTTCTTTGAATGTTGTGGTTCGCTGGACTTGTTATTTGTAACTTTGAATGGCTTGATTTTTGTGGGCTGCCGGTTCGGAGTTCGTTGGACTTGAACCCCCTACATCAAATCCATATTATCTTAGTTTGTTGCATCATTTTCTATACCAATTTCCACACCATACTTCAGAGACTTCACAATCTTCTTCAAACCACCATGATCCGACAAGGCTTCACCTAATGTTCAAAAACTCCAAACTCAGAGCTCAAAAGTTTGTTGAGTTGAATAAACTCTTTTCGACTTGGCCGATTGTTATCCATACTCTGTCCGATTCGACCGTATAACTTGACTTGAAATCTGGCCGAGTGGAGTCAACTCGGTTCGACTCGGTCGAGTTTCATGGAATCTTCAAATACTGGCTTCACATTTTCATATCTCGACACCTCACATCCTTTTCTGATTTTCTCTAAACCAAATCCAAATCATCCTTTAAGGTGGGATCACCATTGCTTGTTAACCAACAATACAAGGCAAGATTAAAAATGCAAATGGAATTTTCTTTTCACCTACCATTATCCCTCACTCTCTTCTAATTAAGCTTTGCCAAATTTTTATCGACACGCCAAGTAGTTATTAATTTTTCGTAGATTACCTCATTTTTGTTTAAATCACCCGTCTATCCCTTAACCACACAACCGTTGTACTTACTTCCTAAGTTGCATTGTACCATTTAATCATCCATGTACATTCCCTCTAATAAAATCACTTCTCTCTCCCCCCCCCCCCCCCTTCCATCCAACACACACACACACACACACACACACCACCCCACCACCACCACCACGCATGCATTTTAACCTCTATATTATGTACAATCTGTTACCTCTCTCCTTAGCTGATCATACCGTCCAAATGGCTCCCATCTCATACTGAGTATCTAATCATGAATCCCCATTTACTATTTCCATCTATTTGACTTATATTTGTTTTCATACATAACGGAATCAATTTTTTTCCTCTCCGGTTATGTTAGATATTAAAAAAGAATCGGTTGGGTTTATCCTGGGGTTTCATAAGAAAATTTCGTCTTGGACTCGGGCCGAGTCCGAAATATTCAATTCGGACAAGGAATGGATTTGAGCATATGCTGGGAAGTTCAAGTTGGGTCCAGTTTTGGGGTGACTTTAACTGAGCTTTGACTATTTTCAACTTTATTCTCAACCTATGGTCGAGTGAAATATGGTTTTTCATTATTGTACTACAAATGGGCTAGATGTGTCTTTTACTTTTTTGTGTGGTGCATGAACTTGGTTTAAATAAAGAGTGACATTCTAGATGTTCATTGAATCTAATCGATCACCCTTTTGTTATTGGGCTCAACTCTGTTGACTTCGACTTTTTATGTAGTTTTCCTACATTTAACGTAATTAGGATTTTTCTAAACCAAATTTAAAGACTATTTAGGATGTGTATAAATATAGTTGGATGTATTAAGACTGCTTTCCATTTTAAATATCCTCTATAGTTTTTGAAGCATAAGTAACTATGTATGCACTCATTTTATTATATGATCTTCATGATCAAAGGGACTCCTTGGTTATTTATTTATTTATTTATTTTTATCGTTCATTTCCCAACTAAGCTGTTTTTATTGGCTTCCCAACCAATGAACAAGCCATGCACACATTAGGGACATATCTGTCTTCCTTAGTTCTTTAAATTTAGTATGTTTTTGGTATCCAATTTATTCGATATAGTCTAAATTTTCTTTTTTATTTTCCTTTGCCCATTTCACAATTGATGGCCGAGAGATGTACAACAATGTGATTGTTCTCGGTATCTTGGATATGTCATACAGAAGAACGAAGAGATAGATGATATATCCAATAGGATTAGAGCTATTTGGATAAAGCGCAGAGGGCCTCAGGAGAGCTATTGATCGACGCATGCTTTTAAGACTTGAGGGTAAATTTTACAAGGCAACAATAAGACCTGCAATGTTTTATGGTTTATTATGTTGGTCCTTAAAGAGAGTTCAAGCTCATAAGATGATCATGACAGAGATGAGGATGCTGAGGTAGATGTACGAAAAAACTATAAGGAATAGAGTGCGAATGAGTGTATTAGATAAAGTATTGGAGTGGAACCGATTGAGGACAAGATAATGGAGAACATATTTAGATGGTTCGGGCATGTACAACGTAGAGCAGATGTGGCCCCGATAAGTAGAACGTCCCAAATTAGTGTGGAAGATTCAAGGAGGAGGGGAAGACCTAGAATAACATTGATGAAAGTTATTAGAAAAGACATGGATAAAATTTAATTGAATACAGTTATAGTCCTAAATAGAAATGAATGGTGAAGAGTGATTCATAAAGCCGACCCTAAGTTGATGGGTCATGGCTCTTGTCCGAGCGGTACTTCCTCTCCCCTTGTTGGAGAGGTTCCTTGTTCGAATCCCGGTATGGACATCGTGGAGTAAACTTCCCTCAAGGCCGTTGTTGCCTTGTTTGTGCGTGTGAATCCTGGCCGTTGATGTCATGGTCACGGGATTATAGAATTTAATAAAAATAGCAGTTTTGCTGCCTTTCCCCCGTTTTGATATCCAGATCTCTTTGAGCCCATGGTTTAGCTCCATGTCCTCTGACCACCTAGCCGGTCCATTAGAAAAAAGAAGAAGTTGATGGGATATGGCTTGATGGTCTGAATTTCCTTTACGGCTAAAATCCTAAGAAAGAAGGCTATGTTGTAAGAAAATCATCCGTTGAGTGCTGAATGAAAGCTTGTTATCTTCTAAAGTAATCATGTTGCTCCAATTTCTTAATGTTGTAATCATAGTTACCAAATCGGGCGTTATTTTAAAAAAAACACGTATCGATTCGAAGTCGTAACAAACAGAAAAAAAAACTCATTTTTTTTGAAAAAAACGTCCGTACGCGTTTCATACGTGTTTAAAACAGGAAGAACGCGTATAAAACACGTCGGGTTTGGTCCGGGTTTAAATTGGATTCGGGTTTTACTTTGTTTGTGCTTAATAAACGCATATGCTATATGTTTTGAACTTTTGATTACTTAATTGTGAAAAATAACATATATACATACTTGGTACAATTTTAAATATTTTTTTTGTTTTTTCCGATGTTTTCATGTTTTTTTCCCGTTTTTTTCGTTTTCATCGTATCTTTTCGATTTTTTCCCTTATCGTTTTTTTCTCGTTTTCCGACTTGGTAACTATGGTTGTAAGTTGTAACCAATATAAATCTTGCTCGAGAGCTTGCCCTAGATATCCTTTATTCTTACTCCGAAAGGTAAAAAAATAGATTTGCTTATTCTGTCCCATGTTCCTATTTGTAAATCAGTATATCTTTCCCTTCATCTGTGCTGCATGCAAGCGGAACTTAAATAAGTTCCAATGTAGAGGTGGAAAAACTGCAACTAATAAAGATTTTTTTTTTCATCTTGTATAAAGAAAAAGTAAGAAGAAGCTCCAGTTATCTCCTGCACTGGTTTGTCCTGAAGTTCATTCTTTGACGGGCATTCTGATATCTAACAATTTAGATGTCTTCTCAAATTTGTTTTTATTGCTTTGTGTTCAGGAGGTAAACCTACAATTGTTCAAGTTGATGATCAATAATGTTTGTCGGTTTTTAATGGTCCAGGTGACAGATAAACCAATAGTGATCTATCCAAACAGTGGGGAGAGCTACGATGCTGGAAGAAAGGAATGGGTGGTGAGTGTACTAACCTTGAGTTCTTGCTAGGGGAAGTTAAATGTGAATACTGTTTTTTTTTTTTTTCTGTTAAACTGAATTTTGAAGCTGCATGCTTATTTCAAAAGGTTATCTCATTTATGAGAGAGAGAGAGAGAGAGAGAGAGAGAGAGAGAGAGAGATGGGTAATAGTGTTGTTAATGTATAGAGATGGATCGGGTTTTATGTATAGCCGGGTCGGGTTCATGTGCTATTGATGTACATATATATTGGTCATTAGTCCCTCAATAGAGATAACTCCATGCTCTCCAAACCCTAACCGTCATCTCCTAACATGGTATCAGAGCTTTAGGGTTTCTCCGCGGTGACGGCGACTCCTCCGGCACCGGCCTCCTCCTCCTCCGGCCTTCCCCTACTGCACCCCACTCGGCCTACACCTCCTTCTCCTCCCGCCCCGGCAGCCCCTCCAGCACTCTGGCAGCCCCTCCAACCCCCTCCTGCACCCGATTCCCCCCTCCGGCAGCCCCTCCAGCACCCGATTATCCCCTCCGGCGGCCTCTCTAGCATTCCGGCAGCCCCTCCAGTCCCCTCCTGCACCCTATTCCCTTCTTACCTGCACCAGCAGCCCCTCCAGCACTTCGGCAATCCCTCCAGCCCCCTCCTGCACCCGATTACCCCCTTTGGCAGCCCCTCCTGCACTCGATTCCCCCCTTCGACAGTCCCTCCAGCACTCCAGCAGTCTCGCCGCCCCCTCCTGCACCTTCTGAAGCCCCCCCTACACCTCCTGAAGCCCCCCCTACACCTCCTGAAGCCCCCGCCACCCCTCCTGCAACCCCCCCCCCCCTCCTACACCCCCTGAAACCCCCGTTGCCCCTCTTGCAACAGCCGCTGCCTCCTGCACCTCTTGAAGCCACGCCGCCCCCTCTTGCCCCCCCCTGCAACCCACGTTGCCCCCTCCTACACCCCTTGCCACCCCCCATCGCCCCACCGCTCCTCCACCGCAACCTTCTCTCTCCTGGCCCTCTTCCCACCACAACCCCCCCCTCAGCCTTCTCTTTACCGTAGTCCCCCCCTGTGCCGGCTCCTCCCCCGGCCTCTTCCTCCCGCCATAGCCCCCCCTTCCCCTACACCCCCCCTCCCCCCCGCCCGACCTTTTGAGTTTTTGGTGTCAGCAAGTGCGAATTCTCTTTATCTAATAGAGATATACTAACAACATACGGCAGATGAGGATCAAATCTACTCACTTTTTTTTTTTGAAACACATTTCAGGCATCCACAGGCGTTTCAGACGAAGATTTTGTTTCGTACGTGACCAAATGGCGTGACGCTGGAGCTTCCCTTATAGGAGGCTGTTGCAGGACCACTCCAATGACCATCAGAGCCATATCCAGGGTTCTGTGCAAGGAGTATCATGATGATGCTCCAAGGACATCCTTGCCATAATTGTTTCCGTATCGGAGCTTGTTTTGGACGTGTAATCTAAATGCCAACGGGACGGATCGGAGGAGCTTGTTTCAGAAATGTAGGCAGATCTGTAGGCGGATCGGAGCTTTTTTCGGAAATGTAATATAAATGCCAACTGGGCGGATCGGAGAAGCTTGTTTCGGAAATGTAACCTAAATGCCAACGGGCGTAAATCGTCGCTCCTTTGCCTTTCCCCGGATGGTCAGATGGTTGTGCTGATATTAGTACTGTTTGACTATGTGGAAATTGGGTAAGTTATGATGTAGATCTTTTGAGTAATTGAAGAAAGCAGATTTTGGGCTATGTTTTAATTTTCATTTGAAAGATAAAAGTTAATAGAGTAAATTAAACTTTACCCCCCTGAAGTTTAGCCCAAAATACTTAACCCCCTTATAGTTAATAAACAACATTTTGCCCCCTACAATCCGGTTTTGATTAGATAGAAGATACCAAGAGGAAATTTAGTAGTTCACAGAAGGGCGTATTGTGCTAACATTTAAAACTGTAGGGATCCATTTGGAACAAAAATAAAAGAACTACAGGGGGGTTAAGTGAGTTTGCGCTAAACTTTAGGGGGGTAAAGTGTAACTTACCTAAAGTTTATATGAATTGTAAATTATTCTCTAGGTTTGGAGCACTGTCAAAAGGCCATGGATACCACTTGAAAAGTAGCCATGAAAATAAATACATGGAGCAAGATTTGGATCAGGCATCAAGCAGATTCGACCTTGAGTCGACATCCACAGTTCCTCTATTGACCCAACCCCGTCAGCCCAAGTCGAGCTTACATCGAGATAATCTGGTCATTTGGCAGCTCTACCTAGGGGTGGGATTTGGGTGCGTCTGACCTGAACCCGACCAGCCCAACCCGAACAATGGACAAACATGAGCAAAGCTAGTTAAAAACTTGGATAGGTTTGGACAAAAAAAAAGATCGACCCGATTTTTATTTGGGTGGGGTTGGGCACCGATCTTCCCAACCCGAGGAATCTGAGGAAGTGACTAAGGTTGAATGCTTTGGTAGTTTTTTTTTTTATAAAAATCAAATATTGTCTGTTTGATGTTAAATGCTACGAATTCGTTTGAAATATGTGAAGATATAGGTTGGATTTTATGTTTTCGTTATGTAATTTATTTTTTTTATTCAATTAAAAAATATGTTGGGTTTTTTTTTCCGTCTATTTATGTGCATAAGTATTTCTAATTGGGCAGCCCACCCAACCCGTCCATTATTTTGCAAATTGGACAATCCAAGCAACTAGAATGGGCAAGCACGGGTTGGACTTCCACGGGTTCTCCGGGCAAAATGAGTTAAGGTGTGTGCAAGTCGGGTTGGGCATGGGCAGACCCTTCAACCCGCCCAAGTCTCACCCCTAGCTCTACCCAAATAAAAAACAAGGATGTAGCTATTTGCACCCACGAAATTACTAGGGCCCCCCAACTTGAGATAGGTACCCTAGCCCGATTCTCAGATTTTACTAAGCCCCCCCCCCTGTTGCGTTGAGACTCGGTCAAGGAAATGTAGATTGAAGGGTTGGTTTTGTTACCTACTATGGTGATGGTCTATTCGTTTTGTTTACATTTGCTGTTTATTTCGATATGCAATTTGGCAACAAACAATTCCAATGTATCTAGACTTGGATGCATTTTCATTTTAATTTATAGCCATCATTGGTTTACATGCATTATCGCTTTAATATGCTATTTGTAGATGTGAAAAATCTGGGTGTCACCGACGAATTTTGCCACCCTCACCAAATCTCTTTCACTGTCGAAGGTGATCGATTGTGTTTTGGTGATCGCTACAGTGCCAACATGTACGGGCGTTACTATCTATTTAATAAGGAAAGGTTTTGGATAAAGAGAGCCATCAGATATAAGTTAGGAGACAAACTATAACACATTTTCAACCGTCAGATTGGAGGACGAGGTTTCATGGGGAGTTTAATAAGGATTTTAAGAAGAGCTAGATTGCAAAAGAAAACTTAAATAAAACAAAAGAGGGACTTTTTCGTTAAAAATAAAGATAATTAGGTGCATGTCCTTTAGAATAGTACCGACTTACAATAGGTCCAGGCAAAAATTTCCGCTGACAAGAAGTCCACAAAATGTACTTACATTGAGGGGAAATCCTATACACCATTTTGTGCGCATAAGATGTCCCTTTCAATCGTTTTTTTAATTTGTTCTTTTAAAATACCAAATATGCTATTGAGATACTCACCCGCACATCAAATCATGTAGAATCCAGATGTTTTGACAAAAATCATTGAGAAATTGTTACTTTTTGCTACAGTGATTTAACTATAGTAATTTTTTTAAAATATCAAGATCTCTCAAAAAAAAATTGTGTCAGTGATTTTAGTCCGCTACAGTGATTTCGGTCCACTATAGTAATTTTGATTAAGTTTAGGGTTATGGTTCACTATTAAGGGTATATATTAGGTTTAGGGTTCACTATTTAGGGTATATAATTAGGTTCATGGTTAGGGTTCACTATTTAGGTTATAGATAGAATTAGGTTTATGATTAGGGTTTACTGTTTAGGTTGTAGAATTTTGATTGGGGTTTCATAACAAGAGAAAAATGTTTTAGAACTCCGAAACGTTTTTGTCATATTGTGAAACCGAATTAGACAGATGATTAATGGAATGACATATGGATCATTTTACTTAGGAAAATGCTAGGTAGCCAACTAGTTTGCCAATTTTTGGATTGCCAACTTTACGTGGCATCCGCTTAGGGCTCATCACATGCCCCCACAAAAATGTTCCCAATAATGAGGACCTGCTAGCACTCCACATCACATGGAGTTGGCAACAAAAGTTGGCAAACGAGTTAGCTATATAGCATTACTCTTTTACTAGCCGTTGGACTTGTTACAATTAAACTTTGAACCGTGGATCTCCATTTAATAGAAAAGTTTTCTCGGGATTTATAATTAAGGAAATGTTATTAAATGGACCTATTTCAAATAAAGCCCTTCGTCCTTGTGTCATTCGTATTTTAAACTCCCATTTAAAAATAAGAAGTCCAGATCTCCTCCAGTCGGTCGGCCCCGGTCGGTGGGCCCGCGCGCAGCACGAGGGTCTTCGCGAACAGAGGGCGAGGAAGAGAAGCGAGCACGCAGCAGCCACCCCTTCCTCTCCGATCCACCCACCAAACCCTAACGCCGCCGCCGCTGTGTTCAGCTGCCACTCCGATCCCCACCCCCGGCCAGGTACTCTCTCTCTCTCTCTCTCTCTCTTCCCCCAAGTTTGATCGTGATCAGTTCACATTGAAGCCCCGTCCCCCTCCCCCTCCCCCCCCCCAAAACACCTCCTCTCTCTCTCGCCTCTCGGTGTGTGTGGCCGCCGACCACCACCCCGATGGCCATCTCTCTCTCTCTCTCTCTCTCTCTCTCTCTCTCTCTCTCTCTCTCTCTCTCTCTCTCTCTCTCTCTCTCTCTCTCTCTCTCTCTCTCTCTCTCTCTCTCTCTCTCTCTCTCTCTCTCTCTCTCTCTATTAGTTCTGTTTGTTGTTTCTGTTTTATTTGTTCCCTCCTACCCGCACAGCAGCAAACGCCCCTTCCCTTGCGGCCACTGGCGAACCCCCCCTCTAGAAGGGTTAAGTCCATAATCGAAGAGGTTGAGGGGCAATTTGTACAAAATCTTTGTGGAAGTTTTATACTCTGTGCATCACAATTGTTTGGCTACATGTTTGATCTTCTATGTGATTTTTTTTATTTGCTGCAATATTGTCTGCATCTTCTCATCCTCTCTAATAGTATTAGCCTAACTAATCATTCACTCTCAATACAAGGGTGGTCAAGAAGAAATCAGAATCATCATCCCAGCTTTATTGCATCGATAGGAGTCGGTTTTTCCTAATAGGAAATTGCTATCTTTGCCTGAATTTACGCCTGCAAATTGGAACCGGGGACTAAACTTTTTGCTTTGTTTTGTGTGGTGTGCACCATAGCCGGGAGGCCGCGACTATGCAGGCGGGTGGCGCTCCATCACCAGCCAACCCCGCTACAGTCATTGGACCATCCCATTGTTTTTTTTAATGACCAAATGTTCTTAATGAGAGAATAGGGTGTTTTGCTAAATAGAACTCCTCTTGCAACCTTGCCAGCAAGCGGGGGAGGTATCGAACTCTCAACCGTCGATAAAGCGTGTCAACGGTACACATCACGCTCAGTAAAGCTCCACTCTTATAAACGTCATTGAACTACCTCCTGGTACTGAACGTGGTAGCTTGCAATTTATCAAGATTTATGCAATGAATGTTCTGGACTTCTCGAAAGAAGTTATCTGCTATGAAACCACTTTGACCATTGTGGGGTTATGATGATGGAAATAAGACAAGAACAGTTTTGAAAGGTTCAGGTAGCAAATTGATGGAACTACTAATGCAGATCTGGTCACCATAAATTTAAGTTACATTGATTAGACTGTTTTGAATGTAAATAGTTCATATTTTCCAAGTTGTGTGAATCCGTCAGATTGACATCTGGTTTAGGAATAGAATACAACATTGAACTAAGGTGTAAATTCTCATTGTTCCATAAGGTTCTTTTAAAATTATCTAAAACTCGAACATCCATTACAAAATGGGAAATCTAGGAGCATTTGATGCAGTGAAGCACGACAAATATGTCCAAGCTTCTAAACCACCATATTGTGAAATTAGGAATCATGAACTATATGAGGATCTGTCAACTATGTTCTAACATCCAAATCCATCAACAGACACAAGCGTATGTCTATTTCATGGCCAAGGTAGAAAAGACCAATGATTTGAGGGGGCCTCTAGGCTGCTAAGGACATGTGACGTTTATGTGAACTCAAGATAATCTTCATGTCATCCTTAATGAAGGTATCGATTTTTCCCTCGACATCGGATCCAGCCTTACAAAATCATAAAGCCATGAATGTCACAACAATCAGCACACCTCCAGAGGACTACATCCAACCAACCAGTGTTCTAAAAAGCGGCCCAGGCGGCCGCCTAGGCGCTAGGCGGCCCCCTACCGCCTCGCCTAGGCCCTAGGCACTCCAGAAAAGCGGCCAAGCTCCCAGGCAGAGCTAGGCGGGGCAAGGCGGCCGTTTAGGCGGAGCTAGACGGGACCAAGGTACAAAATCTCGACATATTTCGCGAAATATCGCGAAATATTTCGGTTTTCTCAAACCTCGGCACGAAATTCGTATTGTGATATCGAACGAAATAGGAATCACGATAATATCGCGATATATCGCGATATTTCGTGCGATATATTTGTTGGCACGAAATATCGCGATATTTCGTGGATATTTCGGGACATTTCGGAAAATTTCGAGACATTTCGGGAAATTTCGGGATTTTAACACCGAAATGTTGGGACTGACTGGTTATGAAAGGGGACTGGGGGTTTCGGTTTCAGCAGCTTATTTACATATAATAACATTTAAGTAAATGTCGTCTTACTTAATTTTTATTTTCTCCATTTACTTTAAGTTATTATATGTAAATAAGCAAATACCCCCCCATTTGATTTCAATAAAAATATCAAAAAAATCAAAAACCAAGTGAATCAAAAAGTAGGTTTTCAGTTTTAGTAGGAGAAAACAGTTTTTTCGGTTTTTCATAAAATTTGTATGTTGAGAAAAGTGGTTAAATCAACTCATTTTTAGCTCAAAAAATTCCACAAGATGTAGAATTACAAGTACATCTAGAAAACCATGGTCCGTCAAAGAAAATTTTGAATGTATAAAAACTTTTCTTTATAAAAACTCATTTTTTCAGACTTAGTAAAAAAACAGTGTTTTGCATTTCAGCATAATTTTTGCACGATTTCAAACTTGCACAACTTTCTTGTTTTAAGTTCATTTTCAAAATCGTTTGAAGCATTAATTTAACAATCAACTAATCTTTATTTTGGAAATATTTTTCTCCACAAAAAAGATTAAAAAACATTTTAAAAACATAGATCAAAACAGGACCAAACAAGACTGCACAAGACTCACAGACTCAAATGCTAAATACATGCTTTGTGATGCTCTACACCCGTAGATAGGGTATACATATTATCTGAGTGTTCTAAAACGTGTATCTATACTTAGTTTATGACTATCCAGAGTTTCATTCAAAAATTCCATTAAAAAATCAATATTTCCACCATTTCCATCAAATCACAATATTTCCACACTGTCGAAATATTTCCACGAAATATTTCCATTTTCCAAGAGGTCGAAATATTGACCGAAATGGAAATTTCGAACCTTGGACGGGACTAGGTGGTCTAGGCGAGGCAAGACGGCCACCTAGGCAGTCTAGGCGAGCTGAGGCTGGCCAGGCTTGCCAGGCGGGCTGAGGCTTGCCAGGCGGGCCATGTTTACTTTTGTTCTTGTTAATCACTCAATCTTGAATTATGGTTATATACTTGTTCTTTAAAATAATGGTTTGGGATAATCTTGAACTTATATTAATTTTTAAACATATATATATTATATAATATCAAAATAATAATTAAAAAAAATTAAAAAAAGGCAAAACGCCTAGGCGCTAGGCGGCCCCCCACCGCCCGACTAGCGCCTAGCGTTTTTTAGAACCTTGCAACCAACCAGTAGCACGATTAATTATTTCTTGTTGTGAATTGGACTAGGCTACACGTACACTGCTACCTCATTCCCTCTCTTGAAACATGACACATCATATGGCCTTTTCTTTTTTCTTGGTTTTCGAGTTCAACTTCTTCACTATCTCTTGGAAGACAAAGTTCTTTCTACTATCATTATCTATCATAATAGATCATAATCCACCACTTGTTGTGAATGCAATATGGAAATACTTTGTCTTATTCCTCTATCTCCGGTGACGTCATGGCAGCTTTAAGAACAATCATGACTCTAGGAATCGTTAGAAATTGACCCTCCTGGTCACAATTCTATTGTTGCTTTCAAAACCTACAAGTTGTCATATATTAAAAGAATTTTGATGAAATTGGGACACCCAATAGCTCTTTAAGTGATGGCTTCATCCATTTATCCCCCTCTTTCTTTCCTCTACTTTCTTTGTCCTTTTTCTTTCTTTGATTGTGGCCGGGAGATTGCGAAGGATTTGATTCATAATCATTATGTCACCCTTCTCCGAGGGGTTGGAATTCTACAAGATATGTCCTCCTCTATGCAGACAAAGTTGATAGTCGGCCCTAGTCGGCCAAGAGCCGACTAGGACTAGTCGGGACTAATTCGGGACTAGTCGGTCAAAACTTATTCTAACCCCTCCCCCCTCCCTAAATATATATGATATATGAACTAGCATAAATGTCAATAAGTATATGATATTAGTCGGTTAATAACAATACATACCTTTACACTTCACAGCATGGGTATAAATACATAAGTAACATAACACAGTTGTATTGACTTCATGTCCATGTCAGAAGACTCAGAACTAAAAATTCATCACAATATTTGTTTGATGATGTTTAATATGTGAATAACCCCAATTTTGATTATATGGTTATATGGATATCAACAAATAAACAATAATTATTTGTCTATGTTTTTATCTAAGATTCTTAGGTGCTCAACAAATGATTACTGGGAAGAGCCATAGTTGTGAGTCTTGCGACTCAAGACTTTGAGCCAATGTAAAAAAATCCAAACAAAATTGCTTGCAAAGACTCCTTGCAAAAAAAAAATTTGCTTGCAGAATGCTGCCTGGGGACTAGTCGGCAGTCGCTAGTCGGGGACTAGTCGGGATTCCGTTTAGCAATGACAGAATCAGAATTAATCGGTCGACAAAATGCCGCCTGGGGACTAGTCGCCGACTAGTCCCGATTTTGATAGCATAGGTCCTCCTAATCGGTGATCCCTCCCTTCAAGGTGATATCATCTCCTTCCTCCATTAGAATCTTTTGTACATATAGTCACTATCTTCCCTATACTTCATTCTATCACATGAGATTCCCATTATCAAACTTTTCTAGATTTAGTTCTAGATCATTTTCGAATCATTTTAGCATCTAATTACTGAAAATATAATTCCCAAAGAGCTTTACTTTATTTCCACCAGCCTTGTGATCTGATTCATTACTTCCACCGCAAAATTTGCTGAAAACTTCTGAATTGTTGATATGAAGAAATTATATTGAATATTTTTGAAGTGACATTTTATGTAATCAATAATCCATGAACCCATATTTTGAAAGCCACCATGACCGGCACAAACCGATGGCATATCATACCTGCTTAGTGAGTTAGGGGAGGGAGCTAGAGAGAAATCACAAACCGATAATTGAATCAAAATGCGAAATGAGATCGACATGAAACACTAGAGATTATATATGGAAAAGAAAGGAGATAGATGGAATCGAAATCGAGAGGATCCCCTCCTTTTAACTTTGCATCGGATCTGAAGTCTAAGCCCTAGATGGCGGCAGACGACGCAAGAGAAAACCCTAGGCATGAAGAAGAGACAACTGTGGTGGGGATTGACCCTGCTCTGTAGCACAAAGGCCGATGCGGGTCGATAGCGACCTCGAGCCCACGTTGCAAAACCAACGACTACGATGCTACTGGTATCGCACCCGTCTCTTGCACTACTGGAGCAGAGTAGAGTCGTTCCCATTGTGATGTAATCACTGCGTCACATTGCTCTTGTTGTGATGTGTCGTCGCTGTTGATCACCGCGGTAAGCAGCAGCAGTTGAGAAAATTAGTCCCACATCGGAAGGAGAATAGAAAGTCCGAACATTGTAGGAGACGTGAAAGCCACTGGAGGAAGGGTTGAACTGGTAAATTGAGTTCATAGACTGTTCATGGATGCATGAAGAATAGTTCTCAAGAATGGAACAAGGTCCATAGGTAAAGAGTTCAAACTTTACTATTTTGAAAAGATCAGAATAAGATATAGATCTGCATGGAGCATATGAATCAAATTCTTCCCCATACGCTAATGCTCAAGATATTGAGGGGAATACATCCAACTATGAAATGGGGGCAGATAGCGAGAATAGGATTGGTCACTATAATGGAACATTGTGACTAATCTACGGCTCTGATATCAATTTGATGCAGGACGGACTAGAGGGTCCCACCAATTGCATGGGTTCTCTCTCTAAATGAAAATTTTGAGTTTAGGAAGGTGCATGTTTTCACGACAATGTAGGGGAATTTCAGCCTTTTCACTATGTTCATTTATTTGAATTGGCAAGAAATTTGGAGGGTTGGTAGGACTAAATGTTATGAAGGTTCGATCTAAATCTGGTGGCAAATTTGGTGATCAGTTCGTTGGATTGATTGATATAAAGCAATTACAAGATCTTGAATGTGTTTCAGATTTGGGAATTATCTAAAATTGGTTTCAATTTAGGGATAACCTTTGGGACTTTTCAAGTGGGATTATGGAGGGAGGATGGGCAAAACTATGAAATTTGGTTTCATGGAATTCATAGGTAATTTGATAGGTTTTCAATGGAATTTATGGTTTATCTTGATGAAATTTTACATATTTCGGTAAAAAGAGGCGACGAAGGTGATAGGTTCTCTGCAGGGGCGGACCAATGTGGGGGCTAGAAGGGGGCATGCCCCCCCCCCCCCCCCCCCCCCACCCACCCCCCCCTCTAAAAAAAAAAAATTGAAAAGGTCTTGAGGCCTCCATTGAGGTTTTGATTTTTTTTTAAATGTTCACATTTGACCCCTCCCAAAATTTTGTATTGTGCAATTCCTGAGTCCGCCACTGGTCTCTGGATTAAAGATTAGTGGGTTTGTTTGTAGGTTTTGCAAGGAAAATATTTGCAGAAAATCAAAATGAAAGTGCAAAAGAAAGAGAAGCTCTCCGGACTTGCTCCTGATCGAAGGAAACTCCTCGGAAACTTCGATATACATGAAGAACAAATTTGGAAAACCAACAACTGAAAACAAAGTTTTATTTCATATAATTTCAGATCACCTAAAAGAGGGGAGGAAGGAACCCTTAAATAAACTCATGGATGGAGTATTGTTGACGTATAGGTGAAGGAGTAACTTAAGTCCCTATTACATCTTATTAATGCCACATGGCATTCTTCTGACTCATAACTTAAAAATATTTGAGAAGTCAAATAAAATAAGGATAAAATGTAAAATAACTTCATTAGATGACCTCCGATTTATCCATGAAGACAGGCGATGCAAAGCCAACAATGATTCACTTTATTTTGACGGTCAGTCTTCTCTGGCAGGGGATTTAGGGGCTCTCTCGTAATTCCAAGTGAAAACACATAATTTGGACGATCCAATGGTGCAAACTCCTTATCCATGCTTCGGAAGTGCTCTGGTCTTTGATATGCACTTTGTTGATGTACTTGGATCCCCATCAACGAACCTCAAACAAGCACAATGTTTTAGTTTCTCAGTTGATCGAGCTCCGTTTCTTGACACCCAAGCGGGGGCTAGAAGGATGAGAAAGTTCTCTATAGTACCTTTCAAGGATCTGAAGTGAGGTCGTTCATGTAGACCAGAACATGCAATTCGCTCTACGGACGATTAGCTCCGTAAGTCAAGATAATAGGAGGAAGGAGGTGGCATCTGATATGATTATGGAGTAGCTCGATGATTTTCATCAAGATGCTTGAGGTTCAGATGGCAAAGGATTTCCTAGCCGAACTGCTCAGTTTGTCTAGACTCGAGGAAGGCCGCTTGTGGCTTCTCTTTTAGGATAAGTTGTTAGTAGGTGTTGTAACTAAACTACCAAAGTAGTTATGATTTATAAGGAACTAGATACTCAAATCTCCCACGAATTTACTGAAAGAAATTTTAGGTCACTTACAATGCTTCCTATATATCTTAAGGTATCACATACCACAATAGTCATCTCATGTTTAATGCAAAAAGAAATTATACCTGATTTTTTCACAAACCGAACATAATACCAAAATGTATCACATACAATAAGTCCATGATGTCCATCTCTGTGATTGGGCACCACTTCTAACACAGTAACCCCCACTTTGTAAGTTGAGATGCTATCATCTTGTTATCTTAGAATTTAAACCATGTTGGCAATGGTCCTCGTATATAAGTAGAGTCGAACTGCATCTTGTCAGGGTAAAACTGCATGAATGCTCTATCTCAAATGTGTTGTAGGTGGCGGTCTAAGTTTTTACATGTTACTTACACATTACCTTATAATGATTTAATCGTGAAACAGAATTGCATTTTCTTGACATTCTTGCCACCTAAATTATTTTGCTCTTTTTCTACCAAAACGTTTATTTCTGCCTTTACAGTCATCATGGAGATTGATGGGGAACTTAAAGAGGGTTTTGGTGTGCTAGTGAAGCAAGGAGCAGAAGCGGTGTGTTAAGATCTTCTCTTATTGTTCTTTTTGTTTCTGTTGTTGGGAGTGTAGTAGTTTCTGATTCCATGTTGTCTTTTTTCAGAGGGTGTTTGAGTCAACTTTTGTAGGACGAAGGTGCATTGTCAAAGAGCGATTCTCAAAAAAGTACAGGCACCCGACGCTGGATTCAAAATTGACTCTTAGACGCCTGAATGCGGTCAGTTTTATCTTCACAGATACATGCTTTTAGGCAGATCACTCGCCTTTTCTCCTTTATTTTTGGCTTTTATTTGTTTTCAGTAGATGATTATTCTCTTGTGGTTGTCTATTTGTTATGTTTTTTGGAGAGGGTGGGGAGGGAATTGTGATTGCCTGTCCCAATCCGGATGTGAAAAATTGAGGGCTGAGGTTAGGTTTAAAGTTGGACACTAGATCGCGTGTTAAATTATGAAATGAATCCTAGTTCAATAAAGTTTAATGCTAGATAGTCACCCGTTGTAAGTAGCATGCCACAACCTAACCCAACTGTGGTGAGAAATGGGCAAGGGCCCTTAACAGAAATAAATGGCGAAGAAGTATTCATAAAGCCGACCCCAAATAGATGGCACATGACTTGATAGTTATAGTTATTGGGATTATGCCGGGTTTTTCCCATCATGTACTCTGCGTTGGGTGCAGGAGGCTCGCTGCATGACGAAAGCAAGACGGCTTGGTGTTCGAACTCCAGTTTTATATACCATCGACCCATTGTTGCATGCGCTAACCTTTGAGTACGTGGATGGCCCATCCGTGAAAGAAATACTCCTAGGCTTTGGATCACACGGTGTGATAGATGAGAGGATGGATGATGTTGCCACACAGATAGGCGATGCGGTAGCAAAGCTACATGATGGGGGCCTTGTTCATGGTGACTTGACGACGTCAAATATGATAGTCGAGAAAGCGACAAATCAGCTGGTGAGATCCAAGCACGATTCTACTTCATCGTTTTAGTTTGCAAAAATTGGATGATTCTCAAACTCATCTTTCAGGTCCTAATTGACTTTGGTTTGAGCTTCATGTCAACCCTGCCCGAGGATAAAGCTGTGGACTTGTATGTGTTAGAGAGAGCCTTGCTGTCTATGCATTCATCATGTGGGGATGTGGTAAGCCAGAGCATATCTTGCATTTTTTTTGAAAAAAAGCTTTGTAAGTTTTCATTTTTCGTTTACTGCCATGAACAAAAAATGTAGTTCGAAACCTTTCTGAATCCAAAGCCCACCTCCATAGCTTCAGTCTAGCAAAACGGTTGGATCCTGGCAATTGGGTATCTGAACGTTGCTTCCAGTTTATGAATCAAGCTTTTGGCTCAATAGACCGTGACTAGTTATCGTCTCTCGTTGAGCAGATGGATCGAGTGCTTTCGGCATACAGGAAGTCTTCGAAACTGTGGTCTTCCACACTGAACAAGCTAGCTCAAGGTGTGAAATCTTCAGTGACTTCTCTCCTTCCGAGTTTCGGTCAGTTCTTAATTACTGTGCTTTTCGATTGATTCGTAACTTTTTCTATATTCACAGTGAGGCAACGAGGTCGGAAGCGCACGATGGTAGGATGAGAGCATTCTTCAACCTAAGTCATGGTATGTGGCAGATAGGGCACTCTGTTGTAGAACTCTGTCCTCGTCTGTGTAAAGATTGAGTTGTTAACAAGTTAGCTGGTCTTCTGTGATCACCCCGATTTATATCTGCAAGATTATAAGAGTTGATTTGTGTCAAGTATGATGTATGCAATTCCCTATATCAAATCTTGCATTCTTTTGTGGTCAAATTACAAAAACCTCCCCTGAACTATACACCTAATTTCACATTGGTCCCTCCACCCTGAACTATGCTTTGTCTGCATGTTCACCCCCTCCGTCAACGTTCAACCGTCAAACTAAACAATTATCCCAAAAATACCCTTTTTAATATGGCTAAGCACGTTTTCTAGATATTACTTGTGTTGACTAGGACAGGGGTAGCTTGGTATAAATTAGCTATATCGATGCTTAAGCCACATTTACATGTATTATGTTTTCTTGAAATAGAAAGATGGTCTACTTATAAGAAATGAATTGTAAGGTCTAGTCCAATTGTATTTTCCTACCTGGACGTAATTACAGTTTTAGCCTTCATTCTTCGTACTAATGACAGAATTACGAGGTTAGATGTTACCCCATGCAGCAGTTGCCCGAGATTGGATTATAGTATTAACAGTAGAATTACAGCTCCAAGCCTTCATGGAACAATATAGAAAGAGTAGTGATGCCATAAGATGTTCCGTGTGGTGAGGTGGCGGGACTGATGCATCTACAGCCATCATTCTGGGCTGAGTGCCATGCACCCACAGGTTGCCTGCCATCGGATGGCTCTGATGAATCGGATCCTGCCAGCTTACCTACGGGACGCCTTATTGGTTCTCATTAAAACAAAAAACTGCTGGGTGCTTATAAATTATAATGGTTCTTAGATTGTGGCCATTTATGTGGGTATTGTTCTATGGATGCAGATCTGATGGTGTGGATGACAAGATGAAATGATGAATCAGATGGCTATGGATAGGCGAGAGCCATCGACGACCTCGATGCACTTTGATTTCGGATTTTGTCTATGGAAAATATATGATTAGAGCTTTAATTTTCTTATTCCTGGAAACTATTGTTGCATAGTACTATAGCGCCCTAGCTTGCCTAGGCATCTTGCCCTTCCGACATGGCTGTTGGAATATTTGCACATCCTCGGATATTTCGGGTGGGTTTGGTTGCTGTGTTTTCAGCATGTGATTTTGAAAACACCTGTGCAAACAGTTTAGGGTTGTTTGGTTAGTAGGGTGTGACGTGTGTAAATAGATACACACATACTAAATTTGTATAGCTTTTACACATAAAACTGTGCAAATAAAGTTTCATCTAAATACATGAAACTTTAATTGCACATGTCACACGTGTAAACAGATATACGCGTATCATTTGCACAGCAACCAAACAACCCCTTCAGGTTTGTGTTATTTTTCAGGGAATTGGAACTCTCAGGAAATGGGCCCATTCACATGTATGCAGCTTGTTCCTTGGATGAAAGCTCACTTTCCGTGGGATTTCACTTTTCAACCGAACACACGAAGATTTGTAAATCCTCGTGCTGAGCATGTACCATAGTGGGATGAAATAAGGCTTGGTCTTTGGCAAGAAAAGAATACTTTGTCCTCTTGCAGTTGGCAGGGTTTGAACCATGGTCTCTTTTGTACATTGGCACTTGCAGATGTTGCTCTAACAATGACAGTTATGTTCTCTTCAAAAAAAAAAAAAAAAAAAAAACTTGCAAAGGTTTTTTTTTTTTTTCTGAGAAATCCCCTCAGAGGATGAGGGGAATTAGAAAAAAGGAATAGAGATACATGAAAGGGGGAGGAAGGTCGGGTGCCTAGACGAAAGGTCCGTAATGAAAGTTTCCGTCCCTGGCCTCAGGTTGCCAACCCAAAGGTGGATCAACAACTTACAATGATCAATGACACTTGCCCAGGTCGCCCGCTTGTCTTGAAAGGCCTGGCGGTTCCTCTCAAGCCAAATCACCCAGCAAACGCCGATGGCCAGAACATTCCAACCCTTCCGGTCTGGGCCGCGAAAGTTTCTACGATGCCAATGTCCCCAAAGAGCCTCCAAGGATGACGGAGAGGAGCGGATGTCCAGCTTCCCGAGGAAGTGCTGCCAAACATGCATCAAAAACTCACCCCTCAATAGTAGGTGGCTTGTAGACTCTTCCACCATCCCGCATAGGACACACGACGGGTCCGACACCCCCGGATGTTTGCGCCTCATCAGGTTGACCCTCGTGAGGATGCGATCCTTGAAGGCGAGCGGCATGAAGATATGAGTCTTCAGGGGGCACACGGCCCGCCAGAAGGCTTGGCTGTTTGGCATATCAAAAGGCTTGGTTGCGAGCACTTTTGTTCCAGACGAAAGGCCACTGACATGAGCTCAGTTGGTAAGGCATGTGCAACTTGTTGCCTTGGTCAAGGGTTCGAATAAGTGCTATGACGTATTTCCTCCCACTACGTAGTGGTGGGTCTCCCTCTCGTTTTAGTGGCGAGCTTCCCTACCAACGGGGTTATTAAAATCAGGGCATTTCTTTTGCTCCTATGGCGAGTTTCGATCCTTGGACCATCTTTTGTCGGCGCACTAACTGGTGATGTACTAACCACCATGATGGTCCCTTCAGAAAAACTCCCAAAAAAGGGGTAATGTGCCTAAGGTCCATGACAAGAGATCCATTTAAGGCTAAGGATGGACAAAAAAATGCTTTTGTTGTAGATCCCTTCGTTTGCAAAATATTTGTTTTACCCCTACATGCACAAGGAATCACATGAAGAGTAACAATTTGCTACAGTGATTTTATTGTAGCAAAATTGTTTCACGAGATTTTTCAATTTTTTTTTTACTACAGTGAAATCTCCATAGCAATAGTTACTCTTTATTACCAATTTGAGTAACAATTGTTACAATGATTTAATTGTAGCAAAAAAACATATCGAGATTTATCAAAAAAAGCTTGCTACAGTGATTTCACTATGGCAAAGAGTAACAATTTGGAAATAAAGAATAACAATTGCAAACTGTTTGCTGTATTTTGTGATTTTAGGATTAGGGACAGCTTTGCCATTTAAAGAGGAAAAAATCAATGAAGAGACTTGCTCTAAATGTATCTTTTTGGAGGGACTTGGTGCAAAGCCATCTTATTGTGTGCTTTAGCTTAAAACAATCTCATGAAAAGGACTTATTGCTAAGTCCCCTCCAAAAAAAAAAAAAAAACCATGAGCTTTAGAGCACTAGTCATCCTCACATAGACTAACTAATACATAGAGTCCTAACCTACTGAGTTGACAACACTTTGGGTTAGTGGTCGTACCACTTGCTTAATAATGATTAGAGGACAAGCAATTCAAACACAGGCACTAACCACTAACTATTCATTACATTGCTCTTGATGCTGGAATAACCTAACCCTCTTGGCTACACTTTTTTTTTTTGGGCAAATACCAAACAAACCCCCTAACATATGTATCTAATTTTACATTGGTTCTTGAAGTATTTTTTTTAAACAAGTTGACCCCCTAAACTATGCTCTGTCTGCATGTCCGTCCCTTCCGTCGAATTTCAGCTATCAAACTTAATTTTTATATCGAACTACCCTTGTCCTAGTCAGTATAAGTAATATTTCGAAAACATGTGTAGCTCTGTGGGTGCAAGTTTTGACCGGAGGCTTCACAAACAGCGGGACCCACCAGCCCTGCCTGAGGGGTCCACAGAGACGACTGCGGGACCCACCGGCCCTGCCTGGGGGGGTCCACAGAGACGACAGCAGGACCCACCGGCCCAGCCTGAGGGGTCCACAGAGACGACAGCGGGACCCACCGGCCCTGCCTGAGGGGTCCACAGAGACGACTGCGGGACCCACCGGCCCTGCCTGGGGGGTCCACAGAGACGACAGCGGGACCCACCGGCCCTGCCTGAGGGGGCCACAGAGACGACAGCGGGACCCACCGACCCTGCCTGAGGGGTCCACAGAGACGACTGCAGGACCCACCGGCCCTGCCTGAGGGGGTCCATAGAGACAACATCGGGACACACCAGCCCTGCCTGGGGGGTCCACGGAGGCAACCGCGAGACCCACTAGTCATGCCTGAAGGTCCAAAGAGACGACAGCGGGACCCACCAGCCCTGCCTGGGGAATCCCAAGATACAGCAACGGGACCCACCAGCCCTGCCTGGGGGATCCCCAGATACGACGGCATAAACCGTCATTTGCTTCGGATTTTCTCCCAAAGATTTCTATAAATAGCAGACTCTTCAAATGTAAAAGGATCGAATTCTGAAATCAGATTCCAGATATCCTAAAACCAGAGAAAAAACCTCAAGAAACCAGAGCTCAGACATTCTAAACTTTCGATATTCCACCCCCTTCGATCTTCTTTTCGAAGAGACAAGTGACACTCAGCCTGTCGAGGTCACTTCGAGCGGAGTGTTAGTGAATTCGGGTTGCTCCCATAGCACGGAGACGTAGGCTTCGGCTGAACTCCGAGATCACACCTTGTGTCAACCTCCTTCTGTTTGCATATCGAAAGTTTTAACTCAAAGACACCAAGGCATCGACCTTCGAACCTATCTTCCAATCAACAGATCGATCAAATACCTTCGACTCAACTCAATTGACTAGTTGGGCGGAGTCTTTGGATCGGCACGAAGATCATCCCCTACAGTTTGGCGCATTTTGTGGGATCGTTCAAAAAGCCAGTTCAGCTCTACAACAAATATCAAATCGGTTGAGCAGACAACCAGTCTAGATCGCCAAACTTTCCAGTCCTCTCAGTTGAGCAGACAACCGTTAAGACACCGGCGATCTAGGAGAATCCTTCACCTTTCTCTAAATGGCGAAGACGAAGCATCAGGATCATCCAGAGGGAAGTAACACACGTCAAACTCGACCTAAAACTCGCTCAATGAGTCAGCGTCTCCACTTTGGGTAGCCCCTCGCTGTCCCCGAGGTGGGAGCTCATTCAAAAAGTGGAAGATCGGTTAATCGACCGATCCCCCCGCTTCTCCGGCAGTCAATCGGGCAAACTGCCCCTACTCCCGCTGAGGACCCTCCATCCACGTACTAGATCTCGGCGCTCGACTTTCAGCTGCTAAAGCTAGCTAATCCGAATGCTACGCTCACAGCTGAGAGAGACGCCCTCAAGAAGGTAGCTTCTGATGCCGGGGTTGTCCTCCCCATCCCTTTGTTTAATGAGATAGTCGATCCGCCTCGACAATCGATTCACTCCGAGCTACGAAGATCTATGGGCACCACTACCCCCGAGAAAGTTCGTCGCAACCCCACCCCCTCTGCAGCTCCATGGAAGCAGCGTGTTTGGGATCGTATTGACGACGAATCCTCTCAATCATCCTCGGGTCACAACTGTGTTAGGCAGGCACAGTCAAAACCCAACCTATGGGTGTGGCATCGGATGAATGAAGCGCCATCGAAGAGTAGAGCCTCCCTATCTCTCCTGCTCCAACATGAAGCCGGAATCGATCTTCGTCACCAGATTCGTCCGGCAACCACTCAAGGGTGTGTACAAGACCTCTCGATCTTGCCACTCGATCTGTATCCAGGTCGGGAACATGGACGTAGAGAGGGATACTCTTCCGCTGGACCCCTACATCGAAGTTTATTTCAATCATCCTTCCGGAGAGACTAGATGACTCCTACTCTCTCGAAGTTCAATTGCCTCAAAGGGGATCCTACCCTCCACATCCTGGCATTCAAGCAAGATCTAACGCCGCACGAAGAAGAGAACAATGTGCTCTGCCGCACCTTCGCCGGGAGCCTCGATGAACTATCTCTCGATTGGTACCACAACCTCTGTGCTGGGTCTATCATCCAATTCGGAGTATTGGCGAACCACTTCGTGCAGTACTATCAACTCAACTTGAAGCCGGAGAAGAAGCTCGATTCCCTCTACCGACTGAGGATGGGAGCTGATGAGAGTCTTCACAGTTTCACACGAAGATTCCGCAACGAATACGCCGCTCTCTCCGGAAGGCATTTGGACGACGAAGCCATCATGTTGGCCTTCCAAAATGCTCTTCGATTCGATCTGCATATCTACAACGATTTCATCCGTAATCCCCCGCCTTCTCTGGGTTCGATGTTTGATCAAATCCAGAGGGAGATCGAAGTTGAAGATGATCAATTTGCTCGCAAAGGACACGAAACAAGACGGCGACCTGCCGAAAGGGAAGCACCAAAGCATACCGCCAAAGCTCACAATGCGGAGGCAGTGGCACCCCCTCTGTCAAAGCGACAAAGAAACGACGGTCATAGATCACCTCTGAAGAAGACTACGTTCACAGATTGGATCCTCCCGACCAAGCAGATTATCGATCAAATTCAACATGAGGAGTTCCTTCGAAGGCCGAATCCTCTACAACTAGATACCAAGGTCACCGCTGATAAAACGGTCTACTGTGATTTTCATCGCAGCCATGACCATTCTACCGATTGATGCTACTGACTAAGGTACCATCTAGAGGACTTGCTACGTGAAGGCCATCTCCAGGAGTTCGTCAAAGACGGGCAAGATCAACACCGACCTTCTTCTACGAAGGGAAAGGAAGCTTGCTGGATCCACCAAATCTCTACCGGTCAATCATTTATTGCTGTGCAAGCTAATGTCTATGACATCCACGGAGCATTGCACAACCAAATGCTTACTGAAAAAGAAGTCGATAGGCAGGTGCGACACATCTTCAATGTTCGCTCCGCAGCGAACAAAGAAGATACTTGGATCGAGAAGCTGGCCTATCAAAGGCCTAGCCTGGCCATCGATCATCTTCAATGACTCCGACCTTCAAGGAGTCCATACTCCGCATCGGGATCCCTTGGTCCTACGGCTCATCATCGATGGGAGCACTGTCAATCGCATTCTCATCGACACTGGAAGCTCCATCAATATCATGTTCTCAGATTACTTCAAGCGTCTGGGACACAAATACTCAAGCCTGGAAGTTGTCCTGACTGTGATCATGGGCTTCAACAGGGAGCAGAGCATGACCATAGGTGAATCAAGATTCACCTTGGACTTAAGTCGGGAGACTTGAGTCTTCGTGAGATTCACCATCGTAGAAGGAACGTCCAACTACAACATCATCCTCGGACGACCTTTCCTCCACCAGATCAACGCCATCTCTTCCTCCTACCATCAACTCCTCAAGTTTGCAACATGAGAGGGTATTGTCTGCATTCGAGGAGATCAATAGGCTGGGCAATCTTGTGAAGCAGCTGCAGCAAAGACAGATCGCCGAGTAGATCTGGCACTACCAAAGCGTCCAAGAGACAAAGCTGGCACTTCTTCAAGATAGCAACCAAAGTAGATCCCACTGTACGAACCTCCATCGATCGAGTGGGAAGCTTCACCTTCGATCGAAGAAATCTCTCGAGTAAACATCGACAGTGGCGATCTCTCTCGAGAGACGTTCATTGGAACCAGTTTCAGCGACGCAGAAGCGCGAGACATGGTATCCTTCCTTCAGTCTAACATTGATATTTTCGCTTGGTGTTTTGAAGACATGCCCGGGATCAACCCGGATGACGCTTGTCATCTACTTGCCATCAAAAAAGGAACGAAGCCTGTCAAGCAGAAACCTCGGGCGATCCGACCAGAACGTCAAGCCGCAGTTTAAGAGGAGATCAGTAAGTTACTCATAGCAGGCTTCATTCATGAAGTAGAGTACCCTACTTGGATCTCCAACATTGTCGCAGTTCCAAAGAAGAATGGAAAGATCAGAGTCTGCATCGACTTCACCAATCTCAACAAGGCATGCCTCAAAGACCCGTTCCCCATGTCAAGGATAGACATACTCGTTGATGCCACTGCTGGCCACAAACTCCTATCTTTTATGGACTGATACTCCGGGTATAATCAAATCCCTCTACATCCGGACGATCGGGAGAAGACATGCTTCGTCACAAACAGGGGCCTCTACTGCTACAACGTAATGCCCTTCGGGCTCAAGAATGCTGGATCAACCTATCAAAGGCTAGTCACGAAGATGTTCGAAGAGCAAATCGGCCGCAACGTTGAAGTCTATGTCGATGACCTCCTCACCAAGATCTCCAATCGAGAGAGCCACCTCTCCGATTTGGCCGAGACGTTTCAAATCCTCTGAAAGTACCGCATGAAGCTCAATCCAACTAAATGTGCCTTCGGAGTTCAATCAGGCAAATTCCTGGGTCATCTTGTGACTAGGAGGGGCATCGAAGCCAATCCCGACCAAATTCGAGCAATCCTAGATAGGCCCTCACCTACCAATCGGAAGGAAGTTCAATGCCTCACTGAGAGATTAGTTGCTCTCAACCGGTTCTTCTTAAAATCCTCCGACAAGTGTAAGCCGCTCTTCGATAAATTACGGAAGGCAGACACCTCTGGATGAAGTCCTATCTGTGAACAAGCCTTTCAAGACGTCAAGAACTACCTCATGAGAGCTCCTATCTTGACTGCTCCACTCGTAAAAGAAGATCTCTGGCTCTATCTTGCCGTGATCGATCAAACCATCAGCACGGTCTTGGTCAGCAGAAGGGGAGGCACAGAACATCTAGTCTACTACATTAGCCATACCCTTTTTCCGGCAGAGACTCGCTATTCGAAGATTGAGAAGGTCATACTGGCCTTGCTCATGGCATCATAATATCTTCGACCTTACTTCGTCTCTCACCCTATAACGGTCATCTCAAAGCACCCACTCAAAGACATTCTCGATAAGGCAGGTCGAGCAGGTCGAATGACGAAATGGGTGATCGAGATGAGTGCTTTTGGGATCCAGTTCGAACCTCGTACTTCTCTCAAAGGGCAGGCGATTGCTGATTTCCTTATCGATTTCCCCGTTGAGGATCCCATCACTTGGGAGGAAGACGTCGATATGCGCCTCGAAGATGAAGATGAACCTCTACTCAATCCCAGTCCGAAGACCCTCACTCAGAGCCTTGAGGCTCCCACTACCTCATTGACCCGATAGAAGCTCTACACTGATGAGGCTTCAAGTGCGATTGGTTTGGGAATTGGGATAGTCTTGATATCCCTCGAGCTCGATCATCTTCAAAAGGCTATTCTTCTCTAGTTCAACACCACCAACAACGAAGCTGAGTCTGAAGCGCTCATTTCTGGGTTAGAGATTGTTGAATCCCTGGGGGTAGATCGACTCACCATCTACAGTGACTCCCAACTTATAATTAGGCAGATCAATGGGGAATACACAGCGCGAGAAGAAAGGATGCAACATTACTTAGCTCTGGTGCGACATGACCAACAACGTTTCGCTAGCATCGAAGTCATCCAAGTCCCAAGAGCAGAAAATCGAGAGGCAAATGCCCTAGCTAATGCTGCTTCGGTTCTTGGAGACTCGCTTGGAGAAAGGCGAATACAGATCGACTATCAAGAATCACCCAAAACTATCATCTATCAGCAGATCGTTGCCACTATTGAAAGATCTAGGGGTTGGAGACGGCCAACCTTCAATCTTACCATGGCGCACGAACTCAGAGATTGGAGATAGTCAATCGTCAACTTCTTCAAACAAGGCAGAGTGCCAGAAGATCCAATCCAAGCCAGGAGACTCCAAAGGAAACTCCCATGTTACAGTCTCCAAGAAGCAGATCTCTATTTCAGATCACACAGTGGGATACTGCTCAAATGTATTGGTCCCCTGCAAGCGAAGGCGATCCTCGTCGACATTCACTCCGGGGCCTGCGGAAATCATTCAGGCGGAAGATCTCTCGAAGCCAAGACAAAGCTACAAGGATACTACTGGCCAACTATGGCGAGAGATGCTTACCAAGTAGTTCAAAGGTGTGAGTCTTGTCAACGGCACGCTGAAGCTATTCATCTCCCAGTAGACAAGCTCCATCCATTAACAAGTCCATGTTCCATCAATGGGGGTTGGACTTCTTGGGTCTTTTCCCACCAACATCAAGCAAGAAGAAGTATCTACTATTAGCCACAGATTACTTCACCAAGTGGGTGAAAGCAGTGCCACTCTTCCGAGAGACCGACGATGAAGTTATCAAATTCATCAGACATAACATCTTCTCAAGGTTTGGTACGCCCCAAGTCCTAATTGCCGACAACGGAGCTCAATTTGGTTCCGACAAATTTCGTGAATTCTGTCTAAACCACGGGATCAAGCTCTTCTACTCAACCCCGAGGTATTCTCAATGTAACGGACAAGCCAAAGCCTCTAATAGAGCTATCCTTGGTCTACTCAAGAAGAAACTGGATGATAAGAAAGGATTATGGGAGAAGGTCCTACCAGAGGTTTTGTGGGGCTATCGAACTACTCCTAGAAGATCGACTGGGTTCTCACCCTTTCGCCTAACCTACGGATCGGAAGCAGTTCTTCCAACAGAAGCCATCTCTAACACTCTGAAGACTAGAGCAATCAAAGAAGGGATAAATGACAAACTTCGTGATGATGACCTCGACTTCTCAGAAGAGTTGCGTGATTAAGCAATCATCCGCATTGCCAATTACCAATAGAAGATCAAACGAGCCTACGATCAGAAGGTTATCAAAAGGCACTTCCCTATCGGAAGCTTATTTCTCAGAGCCGTTTTCTCCAACACAAGGGAACGAGGTAGTGGAAAACTAGCTCCCAACTGGGAAGGGCCTAACATCGTCAAATCCATGGGAGACAAAGGGTCTTATCGCCTGATCTCACCAAAAGGAGATAGACTACCACGAGCTTGGAATACAAGACATCTCAAAATGTTCTATCATTGATGTAAACTCCATACTGAATGAAGAATGCTTGCAAACATCCGTCTCGTCCATTCAAATTCTCAAATAATTTTGAGTTGTGAGACAGCACAACCTTCAAATTACCAGGTCATTTAACAAGTTTGGGAGCTCGTGTTGCGACACGACCCCTTACAGGCAGATGTTAAACGGTTTCGGGTTGTGAGACAGCACAACCTTCAAACTAACAGATCGTTTAACAAGTTTGGGAACTCGTGTTGCGACACGACCCCTTACAGGCAGATTTTAAACAGTTTCGGATTGTGAGACAACACAACTTTCAATTACCAGGATGTTTAACAAGTTTGGGTGCTCGTGTTGCGACACGACCCCTTACAGGCAGATATTAAACAACCTTCAATTATCAAATCGTCTAACAAGTTTGGGAGCTCGTGTTGCGACACGACCCCTTACAGGCAGATGTTAAATGATTTCGGATTGTGAGACAACACAACTCTTTATTATCAAGTCAATTAACAAGATTCGGGTAATCGAGTCACGACATGACCCCTTACAAGCAGATGTTAAGCACATTCAAACATTCTATTCAAAACATTAACATCCATATAACATTCAACACAGAAGAGACATTTCGAACATACAAAACAAGTCTTTTCTGTTACTCAAAACTTTGTAGGGACAAATTTTCGAGGATATAGGTTACGAGTACAAAGAAAGAAAAAGAGTACATCAAGGCTTCGCTACACTCTGAGCAAGCGACCTATCTCCCTCAGATCCACCACGAGACTTGCTTGTCGCAGACGCCTTGGAAGAGTGGGCGCCACTAGCATGTGCCTGCCTGAGGGCCTTCATTGCCTTCTCCGCAGTTGACCTATAGCTCTCGCTGTCAACGCGCATCTGCTCCAGCTCCTTCATGTAGGCCTCCTCCTTAACTGCGAAAGATGCCTCCTTCGTAGCAAGTTCGGCCTTCAGCTCCTGGATCTCCATCAGCCGATTGTAGGCAGAAGTTTCCATCTTGAAGAACCTGTTCTTCAAGTCCTGGAACTCCTTGTCTAAATCAACGTAGGAGGCGTTCAAGCTCTTCTTCTCCTGCTGCTCCTTGCGAACAACCTTTTTGCTGTCAGATAGAGCTGTTTGCAGCTTCTTCTTCTCCTCGTTCGAAGCCTCCAGGAGGGCGTTCAAGCGAGTGACTTCTGCCGAAGCCCCCCGCTCACCGACCTTCCTGAAGAGCCTGCTAGTGAACTTCAAAATGGCTAAGTTCTGCCAATAACAGAGAGCAAGTCAGAAGCATATCGAAGAATTACAATTCAAAGCCCGAGTTAAAGTCGATGCACTTATCACAACTTCAAACCTGTTGTAGGCTTCTTCCAGAGGCGCGTCGGGAAGGCTGCACAGCTTCCTTAGCGCCCCTGTTGGGTGGTTGATATCAACCTCACCCAAATCTCTCATCATCGGAGGAGGACCAGCAGGAGCATCTGCAGACAAAGCAAGAACTCAGACACTTCAAACATCAAATACAGTGAAGAGATAGTGGAGTTATAAGAGATATACCTGCAGTAGACCCCCAGGATGTTTCTCCCTATCCCTTTCCCCGATCGGAGCTCTTAGCCCTGGGGGTTGACTTCTCTCTCATGGGGGATGGCACCGAGATCGGTTGAGGAGTCCCAACCTCCTCACGACTTCCTCCCTCCCTTCGTAAAGGAGAAGGAATGTCTCGAGGAGGAGAGATCTCCCCTTCATCGCGCTGCTCAGCAGCCCCCTACAAGGAAGCCACTAGCACAGCAGTTTCTTCAGCCATCTGGGCTACGGTAAGCCGAGGCGCATATTAGGCTGCTCAACCTCCAGCCCACCACTGGTCGAAGCCCCTTCCTGGCGGAGGCCACCTAGGGGTACTTGTACGAGGGGCGTGGGGTTGCTAGCAACCCCATCACTCCCCGAGTACCTAATCTTGATACGCGTAGGGCGCACCAAGGTCTCGAAGTGGTAAGCGGGCGGTACCTTCTTACCGTCGCCCGCCATATCCATGACGTCCTCTATTTGATGAGCCTTAGCCTCGTCAATAGGGATTTTTCCAGCCCTAGGAGGAGTAGGAGGAACATCATCACCTCCTCCCTCTTCCTCTTCTTCTTCCCCTCCTTTGCCTTCTTCTTCTTCATCATCGTCATCTTCTTCTTCGCTCCCACTTTCTTCTTCCCCTCCTCCCTCACTTCCACCTTCTTCGTCTCCTCCATCACCTCAACTTTCGTCCTCCTCTTCCTCTTCTTCCTTCTCCCTTTCCTTCTCCTTCTCCACCTCCTTCATTATCCTTCACTTCTTGACCTAGCCATGCCTGGTCATCACCAACTTCTCTTCCGTCGGGCCCGAGCATCGCCTCGCCCCGTATACCTTCTTCTCGACCCTGATATATCGGACCAACCTGCCTGTCTCCGGATCCTCCTCATAGTCGGAGTACAGGGAATCATTGTCTTCATATCAGACCATCAGCTGATGCATCAGGTTGGCGTTGCCGTGCTGGACTGGGCAGTTCGAAAACTGCTTTCACGATTGGGTGCCGCAGGTCAACTCGAGGAAGAGGTTGTCGATCGCCCCTACATGATCAGACGACCAGCATAATTCCCCTCCAGGGGCGTATTTCTCAACCTCCTTATGTACCTGAGTATGAGGAGTCTCAGGCACAGAGAAGGGAGTTCACGCTCCCCAGACGGAGATTGGCCAGTCCGTGTACAGCTTGTTGGACGACACTATGTCGGTGATCGGGCGGAGGGCGGAGATGTCGTGGAGGTTGAAGAACGGGCTATCCTTCCTTGACGCCCACTTGTAGTGGTAGAAGTAGCCCAATTCTATCCGGGCCAGTTCGCCTTCAGGAATGCTGGAGTAGTAGGCTCTCAGCTCCTCTTGGTGGTCAAACTCCACCTGGCAGAATGCGTATTTAATCCTCTACGTATTCCTCGTCTGCTACCCGGGGTAGAGGCCCGAAGTGTTCAACACTCGAGTGGCGAACATCGGCAGTAGCAAGCGCAGTCCGCAGTTCAGTTGGCCGATCGTGATGATCGTCCCCATGATCTGCTCCTTGTTGGCAACCTCAGTGAAGACAATCCGCTTGTCGATCCCGAAAGCGGACTGCACTCCAGCGAGGGCAAGATGGTGGGCGCCTTCAGTGAAGCAGCTGAGCAGCTTCTCCCACTTGGCCCTCTTTGGCTTCGGTGGTCTTCTTGCTAGTGCCAAATTCGAACACTGACTCCTCCTCCAATGGCCTCAGCACATAATCCGCCAATGGTCTTCTTGATAGCACGGGGAGAAAAATGATCCACGGAGCGAAACTTATAGGCCCAGAAAAGTTGGCGGGAAAAGCGAAGTTCCACGTGGTGCCTCGAGATTGCTACCGTATTTTCAAAAGTGCCATGTGGCACCTCCAGATCAAATACCATGTGGCGCAAACCAGGCGAAGTGTCAGACCAGGCGAAGTATCAGACCAGGCAAAGCGCCGGACCAGGCGAAACGTCGGGCCAGGCGAAGCATCGCCCATAGGGGTGGCAATGGGTCGGGTCGTGTCAGGTTCGTGTCGTGTCTAGTCGGGTTCGTGTCTAAAACCCCAAACCCGGATCCGACCCATTTAACTAATCGTGTCTAGATCCTAAACCTGTACCCGACCCGCTAATAAACGGGTAGACCCGATAAGACCCGTTTATCACCCGGGATTATTCAGTTGACCCGATCTGACCCAATCCGACTTGATCTGACCGGACCCGAAAGACTCGCTGGTATATTATAGTATCAGATTGCGGGTAGACTCGACCCGACCCGACCCGACCCGAAACGACCCGTTGAATACTAAACGGGTCTTCCCGGGTCTACCGTGTCCATACCCAAAACCCGGACCCGATCCGTTTATTAAACGGGTGTATCGTGTCAACCCAATTACGACCTGGACCCGTTTAGCCCTGATCCAGACCTGCTAACTTCGTGTCGAGTCGTGTCGGGTCTACCGTGTCGGGTCCAAAATTGCCAGCCCTAGTCGCCCAGATAAAGCATCGAGCCACAGAACTTCAACTCCACTTTATTGACCGATCGGTCAATTATGACCGATCGCCTTACAAGACTTCGCCCGTTCGACAAGCAGACGATCGGGCGAATTACCGAAGGATCGCTTACAAGATTTCGCCCGTTCTACAGGCAGACGATTGGGCAAATTACCAAAGGATCTGGCGAAAAACGTGCTTTTTTGCCCGATCGCCTCAAACTCCACCAGTTAAATTTGCCCAATCGGATAGTTTTGACCGATCGGACAAATTCGACCGATCGATCGATTTTCTACTGAATCTGGCAAAGAACGATGCTTCTTACCCGATCGACCTAGGCTCCACCGGTTGAATTTGACCGATCGGTCAAATTTGACTGATCAGACAAATTTAACTAATCGATCAAACTTGACCGATCGGTCGAATTTGATTGATCGGTCAAATCTGATCGATCGGTCAGATTTGACCGATCGATCAGATCTGACCGATCGATCTATCTAACAGACCGAGCAGATTTAGCTTATCTATTGCAATCAAACTGTCAAACGGGTTTTTCTTCTTTACATATATTGGAATTCTCTCATTCAACAAGGTTCTGCAAAGCCTCAACATCGCCAACCCTTGGCAGGGGGATTGGATTTTGCACCTAGGGTCTAAGTCAGCAAGCACACCCCTAGCTAACTTGGAGGGGGTAACTGTGGGTGCAAATTTTGACCGGAGGCTTCATAAACAGCGGGACCCACCAGCCCTGCCTGAGGGGTCCACAGAGATGACTACAGGACCCACCGGCCCCGCCTGGGGGGTCCACAGAGATGACAGCGGGACCCACCGGCCCTGCTTGAGGGGTCCACAGAGACGACAGCGGGACCCACCGGCTCTGCCTGAGGGGTCCACAGAGACGACTGCGGGACCCACCGGCCCTGCCTGGGGGGTCCACAGAGACGACAACGGGACCCACCGACCCTGCCTGAGGGGTCCACAGAGACGACAGCGGGACCCACCGGCCCTGCCTGAGGGGTCTATAGAGACGACTGCGGGACCCACCGGCCCTGCCTGGGGTGTCCACAGAGACAACATCGGAACCCACCAACCCTGCTTGGGGGGTCCACGGAGGCAACCACGAGACCCACTAGCCCTGCCTGGAGGGTCCACAGAGACGACAGCGGGACCCACCAGTCATGCCTGGGGAATCCCCAGATATAGCAACAGGACCCACCAACCCTGCCTGGAGGATCACCAGATACGACGGCAGAAACCGCCATTTGTCTCGGATTTTCTCCCAAAGATTTCTATAAATAGTAGACTCTTCAAATGTAAAAGGATCAAATTCTGAAATCAGATTCCAGAGATCCTAAAACCAGAGTGAAAACCTCAAGAAACCAGAGCTCAGACATTCTAACCTTTCGATATTCCACCCCCTTCGATCTTCTTTTCGAAGAGACAAGTGACACTCGGCCTCTCGAGGTCAATTCGAGCGAAGTGTTAGTGAATTCGGGTTGCTCCCTATAGCACGGAGACGTAGGCTTCGACTGAACTCCGAGATCACACCTTGTGTCAACCTCCTTTCTGTTTGCATATCGAAAGTTTTAACTCAAAGTCACCAAGGCATCGACCTTCGAACCTATCTTCCAATCAACAGATCGATCAAAGACCTTCGGCTCAACTCGATTGACTAGTTGGGCGGAGTCTTCGGATCGGCACGACGATCATCCCCCACAAGCTCTATTAAGAAAGGCCTTTTGGGATAAATGTTAAGTTTGACGGCTGAATGTTGACGGAGGGGGTGAACATGCAAACCGAGCATAGTTCACAGGGTCAAGTTGTTAAAAAAAAACAGCTGAGAGACCAATGTGAAATTAGTTTAGGGGAGGCTTTTAAAATTTGCCTTTTTTTATTTTTTGAGATCGGCGGGTGTCCCGAAACCCTTTGGGCAGGGGTGGACCTACATTGGGCCTAGGGGGGGATCAAGCCCCCCCTCAATTTGGGAAAAAAAACAAGGTAAGTTACACTTACCCCCTTGAAGTTTAGCTCAAAAACACTTAACTCCCCTATAGTTTATTATGTTCCAAATCACTCCCTAAAGTTTGAAATGTTAGCACAATACTCCTTTTGTCAACTACTTGATTTCCTCATTTGGTAATTATCAGATCGAAGCTGAATTGAAGGGGGGCAAAATGTTATTTTTTAACTATAGGGGTATTAAATGTTTTTGAGCTAAACTTCAGGGGGGAGCAAAGTGTAATTTATCAAAAAAATAATTATAGCAAACTTTTGGTTGCCAACTTCACATGGAGGTGGCCACCACTGTCCCACCGGTGATCATCCCCCGCCAGTCAATATCCATTGTCATGCCACCGACTCCCACCCCACCGCCACATGGGCCACCCGTCGCCGCTGGCCACCACCCCTGTCGGTCACCACCCGCCATCGCCGCCTGTATTAGTGACCCATGGCCGGCTCGTCGTTTGCCGGCCACCGATGCCCACCACAGTCCAGCTAACACCCACCGCCTTCTGCCAGCTCCCGCGCATGTGGCATCCTCTTAAAGTTCATCCCATGTCCCTTAGTGAATAAGAATTGAGTGGGCATCAGGACCTATTTATAGGTTTTTGGGAGTATGTATGAAATCCCCCCCCGGCAAAAAAAAGAAAAAAGAATATGGTCTATTATTTACAGCCCGTGCACCCCGCTCGAGTCGGCCAATTATAGTTCCAAATTTTCGATGGAGAGGATCGAAATTCTCCTCCACTAGAGACAAAATCCTAATAGGCCTTTTGTTGTGCGATCGAAGGAGGGTAGGGACGTTGTGACGCCGTCTGCCGATGCCTTCGACTGTGAGGCAGCGAATGTAGTTACTTTTTAATAATTATGCCCCTCCTGAAGAAAAATCCTGGATCCGCCACTGCCTTTGGGCAATGGCCTACTTCAGGATCAGACTAGTTCCTCCGTCTCTGCAAGTGAAGCCTGACCTGCTTGGCAATTCCCACTTCACTCCCGGGTAAATCGAGGGGAGGAGGAGTTGAAGCCACAACCTCCTCACCAAAGCATCAATTTCTTTGCCAACTCTCCTATCCCCGGATGGGTACTCTGTTACATATTGCTACAGTACCAGACCAATCAAAGCTCCAAATACATGGGATCAAGCCTAAAGATCCTTCTCTAGCACCCAGTTCTATTAAGACTGTTCTTCCTCTTGCGAGTTCGAACTCCCGGGAAATGAGTCCATTTTTATGCTCTTTCCATAAACCCCTTATGATCTACTGAGACATTGCTTTCACCATCTTTCCATACCTAGGCTTTGGTTGAGAAATGAAATCCCAGAAATGAAATCCCACAAAAAGTAGGCTTTCATTTCATAGAGAGCAAGCAAACACACGGGCTATGTTATAGAAAGTATATGGGAATGGGCCTTTTTTCTGAGAATTTCAACTCCAAGGAAAGAACACAGCCGAGAGGTTGTAGGTTTTATTATTTTGAATCTCTAGTTGGGTACCAACACGCGATCTAGTG